>CM053265.1:56354313-56485487 GCA_028583415.1 Protea cynaroides
GAAAATGATCTCTACTTGTCAACGTGTGAAAGTGTGCTCTTGATATTGGAAGATAGGCATCTGAGTCTCGCTTTATTTTACATACATCCATTCATCCACATTTATTTGCACATCACAAGAGTGTCAGTCCACATTGCACAAAAAAAAATTACAAAAATTATACAAATTCCTATGGGATACATAAGTAGGGATTGAGAATCAAAACTATTAATACATTTTCTTTTCGCGTGTATGGGATACATTGAAGGGGGTAGGGAGTGTCCTAGTCTATCCTGCCCGTCACTACACTATGGATGGCAAGTGTTGCATGCATATTGTATTACCCACCCGCACCAAATAATCATGGGCACACGATGGCCGAACCCATATACCACATAAAGTAAAGATAGAGAGTTAGGGGTGTTACCTGCCCGCGAGTAGAGGTTGACCTTTAAGATAATAAGAAAGAGGCAGCACCTCTCCAATGTTGTGCACAGGGAATGTAGATGCTCAAGTGGCACACTTGTTGTCGAAATCAGACCAGGTCAAATTACAGGGAAACAAATCAGATCACCAGGGAACAGTAGGAACCAGATCAGGTCACCGTCATAAAAATTAGATCGACATTGAGCAAATGTCCAAACTTGATCACCGTTGTCGGAGCAAGATTATCGAACTAGAAATGCCATGAGAGAAGCACTGAACCGCCATCGTCAAAGAAGAGCCCAAAATCAGATTGTTTCCATTAGAGAGCTATGAATCAATTGTGGCAAAAAAAAAAATATTGCATAGTTGAGCATCTCCATGTTACTGTCAGAACATCAAACCAGATTTCAAAAAAATTTCTCTCAAGAACCTCAAGAATCTAAATCAGATTTTTAAATGTCGACAGATTCCTCATTGGCGAAATAGATTCACAGAAGAGGAAAGAAATAGACCATTAGAGGAACTTGATTAGATTGTTGGAGAGGAGCAGTCTCTGCCAGAGAGGAAACCAGATCCACCGGCATCCTCTTCCTCTTCTGAAACCCTCTCTCAAACCCTCTTTCTCTTCCAACTCTCTCAGTCTTTCTTTCTCACTCACTCTTCACTCTCGAACCCTCTCCCTTCTTAAATGACAGAGAATAATGAAGAAATCCCTTGGTTTGTTTTTTATATCCAATCCCAATAACCAATTACATGTGTCCATCTCTTAGAGGAAACTTGCACTGAACCCTCATCTCAAATCCTCACGTGGCACTTTGGAGGGAAGTCATATTTGGGATCACAAGTGGTATATTTTCAAAATTCATTTAAAAAAAAAACTTTATTTTATGACTTAATTACAAATTTTCCACTCTTATCTTTGCATACCATATGTCCGAATTATTTGATTGATTTTTTATTTTTATTTATTTTTTTATTTTATTATCTTTTTGTTCCATCTTTGATTCACTCTATTATTATTTATTTAATTAATTTATTATTATTTTATATTTTTTTTATTGTAATCATTACGTTGTATTATTGTTAAGATTATGGTTATTACATTTATTATTGTTGTATAAATTAAATTGAATTTATTTATTTATCATAATCATTATTTATTTATTTATTATTTATTATTTTATTTTATTTGTTTTAGACTTTAAGGTAAGAAAATTAATTAAACAATTTTTTTCTTCTATCTAAATAAATTTTATTTACCTTGAACTTACAATTTAATTTGCTCAACAAAATTGAAGTATCTACAAATACCCCTCTTTAACCGAGATTGCCGAATTGAGGTTAAAGAAAATGTCGCTTTGATTTTGTGGTCCAAAGAATAAATAGAACATATATACTTGTGGCTTCAAGACTTCTCTATAGTATTGTCTACTAAAATTTCTATACCTATAGCGATTAGCCTAAACACAAGATATTTGACAAACATGGATCATTTAAAGATTATGTTAGTCTGGCATTCAGAATTGCCTTCAGAGGTTAAATACATTGTAACTGAACCTAAAATTGTTTAATATACAAGACAACATTGTGTAAATTGAATAACCATTTAGCCAACATCAGTATTATTGAATCTTAAAGAAAATTTTTGGAGTAACTTCAGGGCTACAATACTCTTCTTGCTCCAATCCTAAACAATCCCGCATGCAAGCCGTGACGTCAATTCCTTGGGTGTGTCAGATTCATTCGGTTCTTCAAATGCCTCTTGAGATAACCCGAACTGGCGAGGCAATCTTATGGGAGAATAAAAATTTAAATGTGTCAGATCCATGATCTGAACTTGTGAGCTACAGAATGTATTCATTATAACTCAATTGAAAGTTCACCAATTACATCTCTATCTGATGTCCTCTGCTGTTATTGTCTTAAGACGAGTTGGCCAATCATTCTCCTCGTATATTACTGCAACATTTATTCTTCTTTCATAATGGAATGATGCAAACACATGCACTCCCAGTTCATGGATTAAACCCAGCTGCTCACATAACCAGTATTGCAAAAGATAAGGTGACCCAGAAAATTTGTTGATTTCAAACCGACCACTGCCTTTTGGTACTTTATCTAGACCTTTCAGAGTTTTAGCCAAAATTGTCAAAATGATATCTATGCCAGCCCTGGTAGTAGTGATAAGCTCAATGATAGCTGGAGATTCTGTACTTTGAGAACTACGTAAAAGGGTTTTAACAATCTTCTAGAAAACATAAAAATCCCTCTTCTGTAATTTCTCTTCTATGCTCTTTGTATCCTTATGGGCATAGACTTCAGTCATCTAACTCACATTTAGTCGGCAATGTACCACAAATTTGTCTATTTCTTTCTTGTTCCACCCAAAGAAATCTTTGATATCTTTAGTATAATCTCCCTCTTTGTAGGGATATATGAGACAAGCTCGAAACTCTTAAATAGTCGGACAGATTTTTGCATATCCAAATTGGAATACATGTGCCTCTGAGTCCCAGAATTTGATTGCAGCCTTTATCAAGCTAGGGTACAAATGCATGGATATGATTTGAAATAATGCCTCAAGATGAAGCAATCTTAAAAAAGCATAGTCAGAAAATGTCATGCGCCAAGTCCAGTGTCACAGAACTCGGTCTATGTCTGTACAACAGTTAAACAACAACTAAGCTTGAACACCATCGAAAATTTCTATATAGATTGTGGTAAAAATCAGTAATTTTTGACATTTATCTCTAAAGTAGTCATCATCAGAAATGTTTAAATGTGAGAAATATCCTTGAGAAGTTGTATATATAATGCTGACTTATACGAACATGTCTTTAAAAATTTCTATAGATAAATTAAGGAAAGTGATGGTCCAAATGGACAGATAAGAAACTATCCACTACTATTAGAAGAGCTTTTGGCTATTTTGTAGAATGATCGATCCCATTAAGGAGATATCACTTTGGCACATGAAAATGGACTATTAGAACTTTGGACACCGTTGAAGTATTATACGATAGATAAATTCCCAGTCAGATCTATCTGAAGAAGCTTAAAAGATTGATATAGCCAAGAGAAAAATGTTCGTACATTGTAGAAGGAATAAAGTTGAACCCTTGGAATAACCATTGAATTAATGAACGATGAGAAGAGTTATATCGAAAAACAGGATTCTTTCTCTAACAATGATGAGATGATAAACCACCTCTAAATTTGATGATTATGATAGCTCAATCCGAGAATCCAGATCAACCAAGAGGTAGTTTCAATGTCAATAGGCTGCTCTACTCCTTGCTATGTGCCATCCAACATCTTTGCTTTTGTATAGCCTCTCTTCTTGTTTTTTTTAAAGGCCTTTATTTTGTTTCTTTACTTTTTCACTTGATACAAATTTGTCAAATATTGCAACTCATTTCCATCAAGGTCTGTTAGAGGAACAACTTTTCCTAGCAGAATTTCTTTGACTATTTAAGGTACAACCTAGTTTGGGCAAGATTTTCGTCTTGGATCAGAAATTGGAGCTCTTTGTTATTTCAACACTAAATCTTCAACTGCTAGATGACAAACTTTGACCTTCTTATTGAAAGCATTAGCAATCCTTTGTTGATACTTCTTAACATTATTTATGTATCTCATTCTTCGCTCATCAATGAAGTTTAACTCATCGTATCTATTTTGAATCCAGTCAGCTTCTAGAATCTTACATTCCATAAGGACCCTCATTGAAGGCACTTCTACCTCGACAAGGAGTACAGCGTCCATGCCGTAAACCACTGAACATGGAGTAGCACCAGTAAAGGTCCAAATGGATGTCCGATATGCCCAGAGTGCATATGATAGTTTATCAGCCTAATCTGAATGAGTTTCAGTAATTTTTTGAAGGATAACTTTAACATTTTTGTTGGCGGCTTCTATTGCTCCATTGGTCTCTAAGAGATATGGAGAAGACCTCTGCCTTTTAATATGGAATTTTTCACACAACTCCTGTACTTTTCCTCTGAAATAATGACCTTGATCTGAAATGATACTATGAGGCATCCCATGTTGACAAATGATGAATTCTTGTAGAAATTTGGCAACTTTGTTTGCAGTCAACTTGGCATAAGATTGAGCATCTATCCACTTTGTGAAGTAATCTATGGCAACCAGAATAAACTCATGATCATTTATAGCTTTAGGATAGACTTTTCCTATCACATCCATACCCTAGGTTGAGGAAGGCCATGGAGAATTGAGAGTATGCAGCTCTGTAGGTGGAACATGTATCAAGTTGGCAAAAATCCAACACTCAATGCTTTACAAATTCAATACAATCAGGTTCCATGGTGTTCTAGAAATACCCCAGCCAAAGAATTTTCTTTACTAGCATCTTGGCATTTATGCGTGGAACACAAATTCCTTGATGGACTTGTTCTATGATATTTTGTACTTGCGCTTCATCAACACATATTTTGTACCAATAACATAGCTAAATATAAGCTCTCTGATTTAATAGGTGACCATAAATGAATCCCTATAAGCCTTTAAACTCTGAATCCCAATGGCCATTGCTGCTCTGAGACCCAAGATATAAACTTCATATTTAGCTATGTTATTGGTACACTCAAAATCCAACCGAAATAACTGAGGAGTAAATGTTCTTTCTGGATCAATGAGCAATACCCCAGCTCCATAACCACAATGATTTTCCACTCCATCAAAGAACATTATCCAGCTATCATCCCTTTTTTTTTGCTGAATGTTATCTATTTCTTCATCTAAGAATACATCCTCCAATTGTATTATATTATTTTCCACTAGATATCCAGATATATGTTCAGCAATCACACTTCCTTTAATAGACTTCTGAATGGTGTGATTGATGTCAAACTCTGATAGAAGCAACAACCAATGTGCTAATCTTTCTGTCAATAATAGTTTTTCAAACAAAAATTTTAGAGTATCTAATCGAGAGATTAGGATAATTGGATATGAAAGCATATAGTGTCTTAATTTTCTCGAGACCCATATGTGAGGATAATGGGAAATCGATGATCCTCCTCGGGATGAATGTATATCCGTATCGATGAAGATCAATTGTTCTGTTGAAGTCGCCACCTAGATTAAGGTCTAGGACCTCGAAAAATGTAGCCTCACCCTAAGGTAAGACTTCTATTGACTCATGACCCAATGTATCAGTTCTTTGGTCTGCAAGAAATCGGGTAAGTATTCAGGGTACGATTATGGGAAGGTGTTAGGCACCCAAACCACTCGATCAATATCGGCCTCCTAAACTTTCCTTAAACTCTAATTTTGACTGTGCTTGGTCAACTGGATGACTAAGGTTCAATGGGGGATGTCCTAAACCAAGTTGCTAAGTTGTTCTAACCTAGGGTTCAGCCAATCATGTTTTAAAACAAATAAACAAGCAAATATAATGTACAGTACTATACAGTGAACCGAACCAAAGATGGTTCGGTCTTGGACTAAATCTGAGATGTGTAAGACATCTCAAACTGCCTACGTATTCAAATCCTGGAAATCAAGTCCAAAACGTAGTTTGAATGGGTTTTGTGATTAAAGATTATGAAATTGATTTATGCACGTGCTTTAATTAGATTCTTTGTTCAAGTTAAAGTTTTTGCTGAATGGATGGTTGATGGGTGGCTTTGTACCGTATTTGAGATTCCCAAATTGCCTACGTATTCTAGCGTGTGCCCTAGAAATCAGGTACGATGTAGCTCGAAATGATTGTGAGAGTCAGATTTGGAATGTGTACCAAATTCCTATCATTTTTGTCAATAGGATCTAGGGATGAGACATAAATTCTTATCATTTAGATTTGGGATGTGTACCAAATCCTTTCTATTTTTGTCAATAGGATCTGGGGATGAGACCTAAATTCCTATAATTCAGATTTAAAATGTGTACCAAATCCTTTCTATTTTTGTCAATAGGATCTAGGGATGAGACCTAAATTCCTATCATTCAGATTTGGGATGTATACCAAATTCTTTCTATTTTTGATAATAGGATCTAGGGATGAGACCTAAATTCCTACCATTTTTATTGTTTCCATTTTTAGGTTTCTAGGGTTTCCTATCCCTTTTCATTGTGATTTTCAATTTTTAGGGTTTCATATCCTAATTGCTATTTTTCCATTTTTAGGGTTTTCTACCCTAATTGCTATTTTTTTTTTTCATTTTTAGGGTTTTCTACCCTAATTGCTATTTTCTTTTCAAAAATTAAATATGGTAGGTGAAAACATTCCAAGTATAGCAGTGATAGCAATCCAAACATAGCAATATGCATCCAAACATGGCAGTAAGCATATAAATATTACAGTAAGCATGTGGTCGACAAATATGGCAATAAGCATGTGTAGCATTCCAAAACAACAAGAATCATGTAAGCACCCAAAGATAACATGTGAAAGCATTCCAAGTATGGCATGTAAGCAATGTGAGCATTGGTAGACATATCAACATGGAATCCAATGGTTCAGATTTAATATCATCACATAATCAGAAATCAATTGATCATCCAATGGATCAGATTTATCAATCAATGGCTCAAGATCAAAGACCATAATTAAATCATGTGAAATAACTCAACATCAAATGGCCATATTAAAATTCACATTAAAAAAGTTTCAGATCAATAGTCAGAATCAATCACATCAAATTCCCAAGATCAGATCCAGATCAGATGGCCAAAATTTAATCATTCAAAATCCAGATCAATGGTCCATATTTAATCACCTAAACTTTCAAGCCAATGGGATCAATTTCATAAAAATTCTATGCATGCGATGGGATCAATTTCATAACAATTCCAAGCATCCGATGGGATCATCATAACAATTCCAAGTATCCGATGGGATCAATCTCATATAAATTAAAATTATGTGATGGGATCAATTCCATAAAAATTAAAATCATGTGATGGGATCAATTTCATCAAAATTAAAATCCAAATCATGCTCGAAACAATTTCATCACATTCAATTCAAAGCATATCGGATCAATCACATGGTAGAATTTAATCTCATCAAAATTTGTGCACTGGCTCTTCATTGGATCTAGGGTATGAGATGGCTATGGGTGTACATCCATGGTGGCTGGTAGTGTAGGGAGATCAAGGGCTGATTCAAATCAATGGTGATGGACTGGCCGGAAGGTGATTGGCTGATCAAGTGGTGCTGGCTGATCAAAAGACCTGATGGGCTAGGTTTTGATTAGGATTTATGGTTGGTGAGTGATTGGTCTGCAGAGTTTGGAGAAGTGAGTGGTGGATGGTGCTTTGCAACAGATTATAGGGTCTACGACAAAGGTTTAGGTAGGTGTGAACTTGGAGTTGGGTGATCGGCCATGGGTAAGGTTTAGGTAATGGTGGTGTGGCTCATGGTAGGCTGGCTAGGTGGAGGGAGTGCATGCATGGAGATGGGTTGAAGGTGGGGTTCTCAGTAGAGGGTTTCATATGGGTTTAGGTTCGATGAAGGTGGTTACAGTGATTAGGGAGGTGATCAGAATTGTATATGGTCGAAGGTGGCTGTGTAGGGATGTGAGCAGGTACTGTGGTTAGTCGGTGGGACAGGTAGAGGAAGGATAATAGTATATCGAGTGATGAGGGTCAGTGGGTGGTTGTGCATGAGTTGCAGGGTGTTTGCATTGGCAATTCAGGTATTTGCGAGTGAGATGCGAGTATGTTCTTGGCTGGGGGACGTCGCATGGTGTAGCAAGCCGAAGGAGGTGGCGATGTGCAGATCGGTGATGAAGGGTTTTGGATGATAAACCATGTAAGGTCATGGGGGTTTTTTTTCGTACCTCTATTCTTCTTCTTTTTCTTCTTCTTCTTCTTCATCTTCTGTTCTCTCTTCCTGGCTCTTTGTCGTCTCTCCCCACTCTCTTTCTTCTCTCAATCTGTCCGCCTCTCTCCCTTTCGGTTTCTTCCTTCTTTTTTTTCCGATCCCAATCTTCTCCTCTCCATTTTATTATTTTTTCTTTCCTTTCTTCCTCTCGATCTTCCCCCCTTTTATCTCCACCGCCCTCTCTCTCTCTCCCTTCTTTCAGTCCTTCTCTCTTTTTTTTTTTTTTTAGATTTCTTCGATCTTCTCCTCTTCTCCTCTTATAGATCTTCTCCTTTTCTGTTTTATCTCCACCGCCCTTTCTCGATCCACTTTCCTTTTTTGTTGTTTTCCTTTTTTTTTTAATACTTCTTTCAACCTCTTTCTCTCCTCTTATCGATCTTCTCTTTTTTCTTTTTTTTTATTCTTCTCTCTTCTTTTTATCTTATTCTCCCTCTTCTTTCCTTCTTCGGCAATCTCTTCCTACTCCCTTTTTTAATCGGATCCTATTTGCTTTTTTTATATATAAAACATATATATAACTATATAATATATTAATATATTAATATATAATATAATATACATATAAGGCATATGTATATATTATATGATATATTATAATATATTATACATTATATAATAATATATAAATGAAATACATGTATATGTGCCGACATGAATTGGTCTAGATTGACAAGGATTGACTGGGTTGGGCCAAGACTGGCTTGGGTTGAGCTGAGTTGACTGGATTAACTGGAATTAACTGGGTTTTCTCTCTCTATCATTTCATGGGTCATTTCCGTTGCCATTCCACATGAAATTTTTCGATAGTCTCTATTCCAAATTTTCTATGTTCACTTTGTAGAACACTAAAAATGAGGAATATTGGAACTTGAATCATCACATTTGGAAATAAAATGGTCAATTTATGAATTTCTAAAGTTTAAGCAGACCAATTATCGATAATTTGGCTGACCATTCTACTTGGGATCCTTCAGAGACTTTTACCAAAAATTCTTTACATCCACTTTGTAGAGTACTAAAAATGGAACATAATGAAACTGAAATCACCTGATATGGATATGGGGTGACCAAAATATGTTTTCAAAGATTAAATGACCATTTCCATGTGTAATTTTGCATGGGACCCTCCGGAGACTTCTACCTGAGATTTTCCACATCCACTTTGTAGGATATCACAAATGAAGAATAATGGCCTTGGAATCATCTGAATCCGACGTAGAACGAAAAAGATATGAAGCTTTGAAGTTTTAAAGATAACTTTGCATGCAAGTTTGCATGGGGCCCACTGGTGACTTCTATCAGAAATCCTTTACGTCCACTTTGAAGAGGACTAAAAATAAGGAATAATGGTACTTAAACCATATGATTCAGATGTCGGATGATCAAGATATGATGATTTGAAATTCAAACAATCCAACTTACGATAATTTGCATGAAAGCCCCTGGGATTATTTATGATAATTTTAGAAACCTCCCTTGTACGTATCATCCGACTAAAATGATCATATCTTCTTCATTTGATATCAGAATTGAGCAATTCTGGGCTCATTTTGAAGATAATTCTATGACCTAGGCATCCATGCAAAATTATAATCCGTGACCTTGTTGTGGAATCCATTGAAAACTTCCTCAAATTCACAGACCCATTGAAAACTTCCTCAAATTCACAGTAAAAAATCCAAACTTTTAATCACCTTTCGTCCTTTTGTTGTCCACACACCAACATGACTTTGTTTAGCTGGGATGGCAAAAATGGGGTGCTTACACCATACTAATGCTGTGCAAGTCTTTTCTAGAGGTGTGCACTTGGTTTTATATCCAGTAAACTTCTTGCTCCAATAGTAGATGGCTCTTTTTGGTATGATCATCAGTATCATGTTGAGATATCATGGACCCCATTAAACCATCTAAAATAGATAAATATAGCAACAGTGGCCTTCCTGGGACTGGAGGAACTAACATTCGTGGCTTTGCCAGATATGCTTTGATCTTGTCAAAAGCCAATTGACATTAAGGATTCCAAGTTTTTGGTTGATCTTTCTTAATAGCTTCAATATTGGTTCACAGATTGCTATTAAATGAGTTATGTGTCACACCCTAATTCTGATTGAACCAGAAGTGTGAGTGAATCGTCACTGAACCAACGGTTCACACTAGGATCTCAATAAGACCGTGTCCACTCATACAAACCATTGCACATAACCATAATCAGAATATAATTACTAACAACGTTTTACTTTTATTAAGTTATTAGGAGTTAGGTCCAATTCCCTTACCTGACGCTTGATTGCTAGCTTGCTCCGCGTCACAGAATCCATACTTGCTATCACAAGGTCATATATGATGTTAGGGTTAAATTAGAATTAGTTTCTTAGGGTTTACGTTGGTCGGAAAACGAATTGGGTCAAAAACACTCTTCACAATGCATACCGGTAGCAGTACCAATCACAAGTACCGTTCGCGGCACTGTGGGGAAAGGTGCGATAGGTATGGTCGATCGGTCCCCTACAGACCAGTCTCCAAGAAGTACCGGTCGCTGTACCGGTCGCATATGGTGCGACCGGTATGGTGGACCGGTATGCCTCCGGAAGACCATCAACTCGGTGTTCGCCTTCCGTCAGTCATCCACTATTGATTCTAAGGTTTTTCCTATACATTCTAGGGCTGAGAAATGAGTTAGAGCTGTTTCATGTTCCATTCAAGTCTTAGTTTCGATGATCCTTAGTCTAGAATGCGAATCTAGGGTTCATCGACTGTATTAGAGTTCGATGGCAAATTTAAGGGTTTTAGATCACTACCTCACCTTGCATGGTATCAATTCATGATTAATCATCTATAACGCTTAACTTAGAGGAAGGTTCAAGCACTTACCATCGGTGCGCAAGTAGGGTGTTCTTCGTCCAACGGCAAACGACAGCTCCTCTCCCTCCTTCCTTAGCTCTTTTCCTTATTCGATCTCTTTCTCCTCTCTAGGGTTTGTGAGGATCAATGAAAGAGTTCTAAAGAGGTTTGGGGGTCATTAAATAGACTAGGATAGAGTTTAGAAAGTTTTTTTATGTTAGTAAAGTCCTTAGGCTCGAGATTAGGAAAGTGGGACCCACAGAGATCCGTTTTCGATCTAAGTAGTTTGCCCGTGCAGACATACCAGTCGACCGGTACCATTGACCTGTATGAAAAAATATCATACATTAGGTCTATTTTCGTACCTGGTTGTCATCCGTTCGTTCCGTCTAGCCCGGTGATGATTGGAAGACCTGTTACGACATGAATTAAAGGTTTAGATCGGGTTCATGGAGTGTGGGTTTTACAACTCCTCCACACTTAAAAGAAATTTTGTCCTCGAAATTTACATGTTGGTTTCACAACTACTCCACCCTTAAAATAAATTTTAGCCTCGAAATTTGTACATACCTTGTCCGTCGAAAAGGTTAAGGTATTCCTTTCGCATCGCGCTCTCTTCCTCCCAAGTGATTTCTTCTACATCTTGGCTTTTCCAATGCACTTTCACGTAATGGATATCCTTGCTTCGGAGATGTTGTACCTTTCGGCTTGTAAGCATCATAGGTACCACTTCAAATGTCAAGTCCTCTGTCAAGTCTGGTGGGTCTACTGTCAAGATATGCGATGGATCCCTGACATACTTCTTCAATAAAGAGTCATGGAACACATCATCAATGCTTGACATGGATGGTGGTAGAGCCAGTTGATATGCCACATTACCACGTCTAGTCAAAATCTCGTATGGTCCCACATACCTGGGGCATAGCTTCCCCTTCTTTCCAAACCGTTTCAGACCTCGCACAGGTGATATCTTCAAGAATACCTTGTTACCCACTACAAACTCTAGATCTCGACATCGGTTATCTGCATAGTGCTTTTGTCGAACTTGAGTTTTCTTCACTCTTTCCTTAATTTGATCAATCACTCGACAAGTTTCTTCTACGAACTTCAGTCCTACAATCCTTCTCTTTCCCACCTCATTCCATAATAGAGGTGTATGATATTTCTTCCCATAGAGTGTCTCATATGGAGCCATCTGGATCGTAGCCTGGTAACTATTGTTATAAGCAAACTCGATAAGTGATAGTTTCTCGTCCTAAGCTCCTTTGAAATCTAGGGCACACGCTTGGAGCATATCCTCTAGGATTTGAATAGTTCTTTCTGACTACCTGTCTGTTTGAGGATGAAAAGCTATACCAAACTTCAACTTGGTTTCCATGGCTTTCTGAAATCCTTCCAGAACTTTGATGTAAAACGGGGATCTCTGTCAGATACTATACTCTCTAGGATGCCATGAAGTCTGACTATATTATCCACAGATAGCTTAGCCAGCTTGTCCATGGTATACTGAGGTCTGACAGCGATGAATCAAGCTGTCTTGGTAAATCGATCGATTATAACCAACATGGCATCCACTGACCTTGGTGTCAAGGGTAGACCAATGACAAAATCCATTGTGATACAATCCCACTTCCATGTTGGCTCCGGTAGTGGTTGTAGTAAACCTGCGGATCTCTGCCTTTCTGCTTTAACTTGCTGACAATTCAGACATTGGAATACAAATCGAGCTACACCAGCTTTCATACCCCTCCACCAATATAGTCTCTTTAAATCGTGGTACATTTTGGTGCTTCCTGGATGTACCGAATATGGGATATAATGAGCTTCTATTATAATTCTATCTCTGATATTTGAGTTCTCACTCTTAGGTATACATTATCGTCCATGATACCTGAGTACCTTTTCTGAATCCAAGGTAAAGTTAGGGTTGCATTTACCCTTCTCTAGATCTTCTTGCACAGTTTTAAGGTGTGGATCCTGTAGGATTGCTACTTTAACCTCATCTCTAAGATCCGATGAGATCTGTAAAGCTGCAAACATCAATGTGAACTTATGAATTAAGCCCTATTCCACTAGATCTCTTGCAGTCTCTAATATATGCTCTATATCATTCTCTATTAAGCCTGAGGCTGCAGCACACAGTGCAACATTTGTACTAGGTCCTGCCTTAGGTTTCAATGCCCACTTTCTGCTTAAGGCATCAGCTACAATGTTTGCCTTACCCGGATGGTACTGGATGTCACAATCATAATATTTTAATAGCTCCAGCCATCTCCTCTGTCTCATATTCAGGTCCTTCTGCGTAAAAAGGTAAGTTAAACTCTTGTGATCCGACTTAATCTGAAACTTTTCACCATAAAGGTACTGCCTCCAAGTCTTGATTGCGTAAATGACCACTGCTAACTCCAGATCATGCGTAGGATAGTTCTTCTCATGCTCTTTCAACTGTCTTGATGCATAGGTAATCACCTGTTCTCCTTGCATCAACACACATCCAAGACCCAACCCTGAGGCATCCATATATAGGGTAAATAGCAAGCCTGGTACTGGGATGGTCAAGATAGGTGCAGAGACTAGTCTTGACTTCAAAGTCTGAAAGCACTTCTCACACTCATTTGTCCATATGAACTTTTCACCTTTCTTGGTTAGTTTGGTGAGTGGAACGGTGATTCTTGAGTAGTCTTCTATGAATCTTTTATAGTAACCAGCCAATCCAAGGAAACTACGAATCTCTATAGCTGATTTTGGTGCATCCCATCCTACTATAGCTGCGAACTTGCTTGGATCTACCTTGATACTGTCTGCAGATACTACGTGACCTAAGATGGCCACTTCCTTCAGCCAAAATTCATACTTCTTGAACTTGACGTAAAGCTTCTCCCTTCTTAGCCGTTATAGGGTGGCTATCAAATGTAATGCATGAGTCTCCTTGTCCTTTGAGTAAACCAAGATGTCGTAAATGAATACAATGACCGAAGTGTCCAAAATGTCATGAAATACTCGGTTCATCAGTTACATTGAACGACGCTGGAGCGTTAGTCAACCCGAATGACATTACAAGGAACTCATAATGCCCATACCTTGTCCTGAAAGCAGTCTTCGGAATATCTCTATCCAAATTCTTCATTTGATGATACTCCATCCAAGGTCAATCTTAGGGAATACCTTTGCTCCTTGTAGCTAATTAAACAAGACATTGATCTGAGGTAGTAAATATCGATTCTTGATCATGAGCTTATTTAGCTACTGGTAGCCTATACATAATCTGACACTACCGTCCTTCTTCTTCATGAATTGTATTGGCACTCCTCATGATGCAATACTTAGCCGATTAGAACCTTTGTCTAATAACTCCCATAGTTGAGTCTCAATTCCTTCAACTCCATAGGAGCTACTCTATAGGGTGCCTTTGACACAGGTGCCATCCCAGGTAATAAGTCGATAACGAACTCGGTTGCATGATCAGGTGGCAATCCGGGTAAGCCTCTTAGAAATACATTAGGGAATTTATGCATCACATTAGTATCTTCCATCTGTGGTGCTTCTTTAGTAGTATTGATCACTTTCTAAGCATCTCTTTGTCTTTCGTGCAGAGAGGATGAGCTTTCGCTTCCTAAGCAATATGCTTCCAATAAAATCAAATTATGTGTCATCTTTGTTTTTAAATGATAACCTCTTCTATGAACATAATCACTTGTAGAGTGTTGAGACAATTAGTCTATTCCCAAGATGATATCAAAGTCTTCCATCTCAAGTTGATTTAGGTTGCATCCAAATTCTGTCCATCTATATGATTTAGACAATGTTCATAACACTTACCCACTACAACATCTAGTCCAAAAGAGCTTGATCTAGCAAAATCTGGTATAAATGTCATAAGAGTTTGTCTAGTTCCTTCATCTCTTATTATTTTTCAAAGACTATCATCAAAAATCACATATTGCACTCAGTAGCTTACATTTCTTTTAACACTGATGTTATACCCTGATCTCTCTTTCATATATCTCAAAAAGCATCTTTTTACATGTTTCTTTGATAAACTCTGGTCCTACAATTCTCTGTTCTTCTACTTCATTCAAAAATAAAGGGGTCCGACACTTTTTACCACACAACGCTTCATAAGGTGAGATTTGTATAGTAGCTTGATAGCTTTTGTTATAAGCGAACTCGATTAACGACAACTTTTCATCCCATGATCCCTTAAAGTTAATCACACGAGCTTGGAGCATGTCTTGTCGAATTTGAATGGTGCGCTCTGATTTCCCATCAGTCTGAGGGTGAAATGCAGTACTGAACTTCAACGTTGTATCCATAGCATTCTGCAATCTTTTTCAAAACTTTAAAGTAAAACGTGGGTCTTTGTTTGACACGATACTTTGGGTACACCATGTAGTTGGACAATATTATCCATATACAGTTTAGTTAACTACTCCAGGGTATACTAAGGGCGTATAGCGATGAAATGAGCTATCTTTGTAAGTCGATTCGTAATTATCCAGATTGCGTCAATTGATATGGGAGTCAATGGTAACCCAGTGAGGAAGTCCTTAGTAATGCAGTTTCATTTTCAGGCTAGTTCAGGTAGTGGTTGTAGTAAGCCTATTGGTCTTTGCCTTTCTGTCTTTACTTATTGACAATTTAGGCATTGTGACACGTATTGAGCTATATCTGTTTTCATTCCTATCCACCAATATAGCTTTTTCAAATCATGGTACATCTTCGTACTTCTAAGATGTACTGAATAAGAGGTGGAATGGGCTTCCTTCATGAGTCTATTTTTAATATTTAAATTTTCACTTTCAGATACGCACACCTTTCCTTTTTTACTTCAATACCCTTCCGGAGTCCAGAGTGAAATTAGGAGTGGTCTTACCCTTTTCTAAATATTTTTATACTTTACTCAGATAGGGGTCCAATTGATTTGTTGTTTTTACTTCGTCCATCAGATCAGGAACAATCTTCAATGTAGCAAACATATTTAAAACTTGTGAATCAATTTTAGGTCTGTTGAACCACCCGATTTATTGATCATGAATTGCTCATTGCCATAATTAAACACTCTTGCCATGACACACATGGTAGCATTTGTGCCAGCTTCTTCCTCAGGCTTTGTAATCGCTTTTTGTCTTAGTGCATCGACAACTACATTAGCCTTCTAGATATCACAATCATAATCTTTTAGCAATTCTAGCCATCTTCTTTGTCTCATGTTTAACTCTTTTTGGTTCAAGAGATAAGTAAAACTCTTATGATCTGACTTAATCTAAAACTTTTCACCATACAAATAATGTCTCTATATCTTGATGGCATGAATCACTACTGTTAACTCCAAGTCATGAGTAGGGTAATTCTTCTTATGTTCCTTCAATTGTCATTAAGCATAGGTTATTTCTTATTCTCCTTACATGAGAACATATCCCAAACCTAATCTTGATGCATCTGTGTACAGGATAAATGGCTATCCTGGTATCAAAATTTCAAGATGGGAGTCGATATCAGTCTTCAGAATTTGAAAACACTCTTCACACTTGTCAGTCCAAATAAAATTTTTTCCTTTCTTAGTCAGCTTGGTGAGAAGTACAGTGATTCTGGAGTAATCTTCCACTAACCATCGATAGTACCCAACTAAGCCCAAGAAACTTCTGATTTCTGCAAAGCTCTTAGGTGCTTCTCATTTTACAATAGCTTCAATCTTACTATGATCCACTTTAATCCCTTCTGAGGACACTACGTGACCTAAGAATTGTACCTCATTCAACTAGAACTTACGTTTCTTAAATTTGACATAAAGCTTCTCTTTTCTCAGTCGTTATAAGGGTGCTCTAAGATTCATCGCATGAGTCGCTTCGTCCTTGGAATAAATCAATATGTCATCTATGAAAACTATGACCAAAGTGTCCAATATGTTGTGAAACACTCGATTTATAAGTTCCATAAAAGATGCTGGTGCTTTGGTTAGTCTGAAAGACATGACTAGAAACTCATAGTTTCCATATCTGGTTCTAAATACCGCCTTTAGAATGTCACCGTCCTTGATCTTCAACTGATGATACCCTGACCAAAGATCGATCTTGGAAAATACATTTACTCCTTGCAACTGATCAAATAAATCATCGATATGAGGTAATGGGTATCGATTCTTGATCGTGAGCTTATTCAATTCCTGGTAATCTATACATAGCCTAACACTACCGTCCTTTTTCTTCACGAACAATGCAAGTGCTCCCCAAGGTGATATATTAGGTCGGATAAATCCCTTGTCTAATAACCTCTTATAATGGAAGCTTTCGTTCCTTCAATTCAATTGGAGCCATTCGGTATGGTGCTTTGGATACCGGTGTCGACCCTGACAATAGGTCTATAATGAACTTTGTAGCTCAATCAAGTAGTAACGCGGGTAAATCCTCAGAAAATAAGTCCAAAAATTTCCACACAATTTTAATATCTTCTATTCATGGCATTTCTTTGGTACTGTCCACCACAGATACTAGATATCCAACTCCACCCTTCTCATGACACCTCTTCACCTTAAGTGTAGAGAGAATGAGTTTCCATTTACGGGAAAGTTTGGTTCCTGAAAAGTTGAATTCTACACCACCCTGGCCTTTTAAGGTCAATTTCTTTTCCACACACAATAAATTTATAGAATGTCGAGCTAACTAATCTATTCTTAGATGACGTCAAAGTCTATCATCTCCAGTTGAATTAGGGTTGCATCTATTGTTTATCCACCAATAAGGACTGGACATTGTCCATAACCTTTGTTTAGCTCTACTTCTAATCCCATAGACGATTGTACTAATAGTTTGGAGTATAAAGGTCTGAGGGGCACATTTAATTTATTTCTAAAAGACATAGATACAAAAGAGTGGGTGACTCTAGAGTCGAAGAGTATTTTGGTGGGTATGCTAGGTATAGGTACGAAACCTATGATTTTTATTTAATTTAGTCTATATGCTCACATAAAGTTTTTCAAAACAAAAGGTTGAGTCATACCTGTTACTACATCGGGGGATGCGGCAACATCTTTAGAAGTTATGGCATAAACCTTTCTTTGCTGTAGTTGCTTCCTTAGTTTAGGGTAGTCCCTTGAATAATGCCCTACTTGATCATAGTTGAAGCATTTAACTCCAACATTCCTTTGCTTTTATTAAGGTTGAGCTGGCGGTGTGGTCTTAGCTGTAGCATTGAAGCCTTGAGTGTGGAATGGTTTGAAGGTCTTTGTGTTTCCTCCATTGAATGAATTTTTGTTAGGCCTTTTAAAACCTCTGCTTTGAGCAAAATAGCTCTCCTTTTAACTTAACTCCATAACTCAAACAATCTATACTACTTTATTGTAGATCTTCTTTTCCAGTCCCAACACATGCTCTCTAATACTTCCCCTAAGTCCCATGAAGAACCTTCGGATTTTGATATCTTCTTCTTGTATACTAGAGGGAGCAAAGAAGAACAGTTCTTCATAACGCTGCTGGTAAGCGTCAACAGTCATTTGACCTTGATACAGACTCAAGAATTGCTTTTCCATCTGATCTCTAAAACGTCTAGGAAAATATTTCTCAAAGAAAACTTTTTTAAAGATAGCCCATGTCAGATGGGTATGCTTGGTCAGAAGATAACCTCGAGTAGACTTCCACCAATGATGTGCATCACCTTTCAACATAAGGGTTGCACATAGTACTTTCTCTTCTTTTGTAATTGTCATCATCATAAAATTTCCCTCCATCTCGTTAATCGAGTGAGCTAGACATAAAGGATCTGACGGCTTGCCAGTGAGCTCCTTTGGTTTCATCTTCAGAAAACGCTCCATCAGCCTAGAGTGCTCCAGCTGAGTCTGTGCATAAACTCTATAGATGGGTGGCTGGAACTGATAATTTACTTGATTGTATCCTCCTTGCTGTGCTCCAGGATTTTATACTTAAGCGGGCACCATTGGGGTTTGCGGTACCTGAGTTGTAGCATTGTTAATCACTGAAGCTTGGGGACAGTGTTGCTACCCTTTGGTACAACACTTGCTTGACTCGTAGGTGTGTTGTATTTGCAGCTAGGGGAACAATTCCAATGGTAGCTTGCAAGTTCGCTTGCATTTGATGTAGCTCATATACTTGTTGTACCAAATTCATCACAACCGTGGCCAAATTAGTTGGTGGTGCTGGTAAATTGGTTGGGTTGGCCTGTTTGTTGACTCCTTAAGGCACAACATATTGGTTCTCAAGATTTTCCGCCTGTTCTTCTGGGTTTACATTGGCATTTACCTCTGCAGGTGGTGGTGGAGATGGGCTTGGGTTACGTCCCCTTCGGGTTGCTCTCCATATAGAGTCCCTTTACAATTAGGAAAGAGTGATCCTTCAATTTGGAAAGTTTCCAAATCGTGGAGTCAGATCTGTTTGTGTGGTCGCAAAATCCGTCGACCACACAACTTCAAAGTGTCGACCATACGACCTATTTTAACTGATTTCTCTTTGTACATGGACTAGTTGACCATACCAGTTCAGGTAGTCGACCACATGACTGAATTTAACTATTTTTGAGTCGATTCACTTACCTAGCCTTGTGGTTCCTTTACATGGTTGGTCTACTCGATCCGGCTATGATGGGAAGACCTAGCACGACACAATTAAACCGGGTTAGTGGAGTGTAGATCTTACATGTAGTCGACCTTAAATTTAAGCTAGTTCATCAAAAGAAGAGAAACTTCACTCTTGAGTGTAAAGTTGCAATCAAAGAAGAGGTAGATGAATTGCTCATTGCTGGGTTCATCAAGGAAGTCAAATAACCCAAGTGGGTTTCAAATGTAGTGATGGTGAAGAAGTCCAATGAAAAATGACACATTTGTATTGATTATTCGAATCTGAATAAAGCTTACCCTAAGGACTATTACCTTCTCCCTAAAATTGATAGGTTAATTGATGTAACAACAGGTCATGAATGTTTAATGGATGCTTACTCGGGGTACAACCAGATAACGATGTAAGAACTAGATGAGAGCAATACTGCTGTCATCACCAACAGTGGACTATATTCCAACAAGGCAATACCTTTTGGCCTAAAAAACATGGGAGTAACCTATCAAAGGTCAGTAAACAAAGTTCTCAAAAACCAAATCTGTTGGAACATGAAAGTCTATGTGGATGATTTTTTAGTAAAAAGTAAGAATGCCAGCCACATAGACTACTTAAGAGAAGCATTTGAAGTCCTTCGCACCAACCAGATGAGACTTAATCCCACTAAGTGTGCATTTGGAGTTGGCTTTGAAAAATTTCTCGGCTTCATTGTAAGACCCGCACTCCATAAACCCAATCTAAACCTCTATTTCATGTTGTAACAGGTCTTTCAATCACAACTGGACTAGACGGGACGAGCAGATGACAATCATGTATGAAAGCAGACAAAAATTTAGGATAATTGTCTTACCGGTCTATATACCGATCGACCGATATGTCTGCCCAGGCAGACTAGTTAGATCCAGAAATGGATCTCTGTGGGTCCTGCTTTCCAAATCTCGAGCCTAGAGACTTTTCTAACATAGGGAAACTTCCTAAACTCTACTCTAGCCTATTTAAGGACCTCTAAACCTCCTTAAACCTCTTTGATTGTTATTACAGACCCTAGAGGGAAGAAAGAGATTGGAAGAGGAGAAGGAGCTAAGAAAGGTGGAAGAGGAGCCGTCGTTGGACGAAGAACACCATAGTTGTGAACCAATGGTAAGTGCTTGAATTTCTCTTTAAGTTAAGCATTATAGATGATTGATCATGACTGATCAATACCATGCAAGGCTAGGTATTGATCTAAAACCCTTAGTTTTCCGTTAAATCCTAATTATTTGATAAACCCTAGATTTGAATTCTAGGCAAAGAATCATCGGAACTAGGACTTGAATGGAACATAAAACAACCTTAACTCGTTGCTCAGGCCTAAAATGCATAGGAGGAACCCTAGGGATCATAATGGGTGACCGAAGAAAGACGAACACCAAGTTGGTGGTCTTTAGGAGGCATACCAGTCGACTATACCAGTTGCACTAGGTGAGACCGGTACTGCGACCTGTGCCTCTCGAGAACTGGTCATTGGGGGACCGGTCGACGATAACAGTTGCACCTTTCCCCACAGTGCTGCGATCGGTACCTGCAATCGGTATGTACCGAGAGGGGTGTTTTCAACCCCAGTTGGTTTTCGACCAACGTAAAACCTATGAAACTAATTCTAACTGAACCCTAACATCGTGTAGGACCCTGTGATAGCAAGTTTGGATTCTGTGATGCGGAGCAAGCTAACAATTAAGCGTCAGGTAAGGGAATCAGACCTAAACCCTAATAACTTAATAACAGTAAAGCATTGTTAATAATTATTATTCTATGGAATGATGTTTGTGCATACTTACATGTCATCTTTATTTTCAGTTATTATATTATTCATGCATACTCGCTATGCTAGGATGTGATTGTTAGGCATGTGATTATTTTCGTTGGTGTGTGGAATGGGAAGGGCCTGGGGTCTTGGATCATTCCTCACACTAGCACCTTTTCGTATCGCTTTTGTCTTAGCATGCTTGGTGCAGGTAGGGTATCAGGGGGAAGAAGTGACATTATGGTCTCCGGCCTAGCCACTAAACTCGAGCCCTATCTCTATGCCGTAGGGAGCTGTGCTAGGATAGGGCCAACTATAATGACATATATGATTGGTTAGTTGCGAGTCCAGTTTGCAAGCCCTCGCCAATAGGGGCTTACGTGATTACGTGTTGGTATAGGTAGGGCATCAGGGGAAGTATTAGCGGTGTGTGATCCAGACACTTTAGCTCTATCCCTATTCCATGGTGGGTGCATGTGGGACGACAGTGGTGTTTGATCCATTGGGAGGATTCACACTTATGTATAGAGGTGCGGTGGCCGTCAATCTTTTCTATAGCACATTGCAAACTTAAAACCCGATCATAATGTAAATGTTAATCATGTATGTTGTTTATTGCATTGTTTGATTTTCTTACTGAGCTAAGTTGTGAGCTCACCCTTGTGTATACACCATTTTTAGATGATGTAGGCTATACTGTGTAGGACTATGAGGATGCTCTAGTGTATGGAGGTGTTGCTGCTTTAGATGTACAAGCAGGGGAGGACGAGCATGACGCTTCATGCGAGTGCCCTTTCTGTGTGTACCTCTAGGATATGTTATTTTAGTTAGTTGGTTTATTTCAGTTGGAGTTTTATAAATAATGTAAAGATATTTATTTACGTTTTGGTATGGAGAATAATTGGTTACTATACTTACAATGTAGAACTCAGTTCATTTAATTTAAGACTTCCATTGTATTTATTTATAATGGTTATGTGCAATGGTTTGTATCAGTAGATATGATCTTGTTGAGATCCTGGTGTAAACCGTTGGTCTAGTGGCGGTTCACTCACACTTCTAGTTCAGCCGAATTGGGGTGTGACAACTTGGTATCAGAGCCCTTAGACTCTATCCAACAGACCATACATGCACTTGACTGGGACAATGAATTGAGATAGGAAAATTTAAAAGCCTTAATAAAAACACACCTTAAGTACTTGTTTGATGCCTGGGACTAAATACTAAATAGCATAATGTACTATATTAAAAGTGAGAACCTAATAAACAGACATGCTCTAGTTAGGAAACCATAATAAAAAAGCAAGAATGATCATAAATTTTCATAACAAGTAAGAAGAAAAATTGTATTAAAAAGTAAAAACATGAAACATCCAAGAGTGAAAAGTTAATAGTGCTACAGGGTACAGTCCACAAGCCGGACAGTTACCTTGTTATAATAAAACTGTGCTGTAAGGAGAGAGAAAATAAGGATATTCATCATGGGGTTGGAGGCATCGGAGGAATAGGGTCAGCAATGTTATAGTCATGCTCATATGCTACCCTTAGCCAGTGTACTTGCTCCTGTGTGACACTGAGGCTGCGAGAGAGGCATCCCAAGTCACGGTTCATCTCGTGTTGGGCATCCTGAATCTTCATAAACATACCCATCATGGTATCAGGAGGAGTTTGTGATGGTTCTGCTGTAGGTATGGGCTGGGGTTTTGGTGCAGGAATATCCTCCGTCTGTTCATCATCATCACCCCCTACCTCTGTCGCATAAGATGCATTGGCTATTGTTGCTACCGCCGCCGCTGCTGCTGCACTCCTAAGCGGACGTAGGAGAGCTTCTAACTTCTCATCACTAATCGATAGGTTTTCCATCTTCATCTGGACAATGGCATCCCAGTCAATGTCTGATGTCATGGTATCCTCGACCGCGATCTCATCCCTCATATCTACTCGAAGGCATTGCAAGGGCATAGTGATAAGCCGGCCATAAGGAAGGTTGCTTATCTGGTCAGACATGGTAGCCTGAAGCATAGTCCTGATAATGATGTAGGGTAGACAGAGCCGCTCTCTAGTCCAGACGCATTAGTGAGGTACTGTGTAAGCTGAAAGACCTCGTTATAGTAGCCGCTTTGAGGAACGATATCGTGCTGAATAATGAGGCAATAGACTCGTGGAAGAGGCCGTAGATTTGCTGCCTTCATGGGTTCCCCTGGGATAAGAATCTACTCCGTGACCTCCTGGCGTAGATCATCAGTAAAGAAACCTTTTACCTTAGGAGCACAGCAAACCAAGTCACCATCATTGGGAATCCCCAAGAGATCAGCAAACTGGTGAGTGTTGAATGATATGGGAACACCCTTGACAAAGCTGGTGAGGCGGATGTCCCTACAGTGGCTGAAATTGTTAGCATCCCCCTCGACCTCTAGGTTAGTATATAAGTGCTTTACCAGATTGGGTTGGGTAATCACTAAATAGGTGATCACTGGTAACCACCCAAGTGCATTGAAGGCCGCTTCAATGTCAAACTGCTGGAGTTGCTCTAGGTTCACACAGCATCCGAAATCTATGTTTTTCTATTCAAACCATGGGAAACGGGCTTGTGACATCACCGAGCGAAACCACCACTTGTCAAATTGTGGAACAGGCGGGTGCGGGCGATTCATGCCTGGAGCATATGCGTGCTTACCAGCACCACGACGTCGAGACATTGTTTAACTACAAAATAAAATAACACAGTGAGAATTAGTCGAGATTTTTCAAAAATTTCGACAGCATAACGACAGTATTTTCATGCAAAAGCCTCAAACTTACCCAAAAATCTTGGTAGGAGTACTTACGTAATCATATAGCAACAAATCGAAGCTAAGTAATCCTCAAACAAGCAACAAATTCAACATTTACAAGAAAAATCAAATTTTGACCAAAACCTAGGTAAAAAATCCAAAAAAAAATTTGATTTTGAGTAAACCATATGGTGGAACCTCAAATAAATTGAGGGCTTTTGTTCATAGAAGTCTCAAAACTATTTCTAAGCCAAAGAAAAAGAGTTTCTACATTTAGAATCTTCTAAACTAGGAAAACCTAGTTTTTGGGCAAGAAACCATGAAGAAACGATGTACAAAGAGAAAGAGGAACGAAGAAACTTACTTGGAGAGGTTGTGAGGCACTCTTGGGAGAGAAGAATCACTTTTACAAGCACCGGTCAAACTGTAGCAACTCCCCAAGTCAGAGAGGAATCGCCACTAGAGAGGAAAATGAGAAGAAACGTGAGAAATGATTCAAAAATCACGATAAAGCCTTTTTGGGAATACCGGTCAACGGTTTTGCCCTATACTGGTCTACTGGTACCCCCGGGAATAGTTAATCGGTACCTCTCGGTCAAGAAAAATTTCTGACCGGTCCACTATACCAGTCGCACCATACCATACAGGGTTGCGATCGGTACATCGATCGGTACCCCTCGGGAAGTCCGAGAGGTTCGTCCGCCTGACCATACCGGTCGCACTATGTTCTACAGTGCCGCGACCGGTATGTTGCGACTGGACAAGTATTTAAAGCCCAAAAAATTTTGATTTAAAGTTTCCATTATAATTTTTGCCTCGCACTTGTTAAAGACTAACACTATTATGATAAATGTGACTATTCGAATGTACCTCATGTGTTATGTCTCCTTCTTAGATCCAAACAGGGAAGAGTAATCTGAGATGGCAGGCGAAAATGGTCGCAGAGGTTCATTAAAACGTCACCACTCAAGGGTACATCAAGCAGAAGACAATGTGGAAACAGAAAATGTTAGTGAGTAGAACCTGAACCCATAAGGTGGAACCCCAATAAGGAATGGCAGGGACAGGACACCAATAAGGAACGGTGAAGAAGGGCAGAGTCATAGGGCACCAATAAATCTGCTAGGCCCTCCTCACACCAATTCTGAGAATATAGTGACAAATCTGGTCTACCAGATGGAAGCCCAGCAGAAGGCGTTCTTGAATGAGATGCTGAAGATGTTCAGGCCACTGGGATATATCCCTACAGAAGGTACGCTTGAGTCTGGGGGAAATAACGTCGCACTGCCAGTGGATGGTAGTACTGGGCCGATGGGCCAAGAACAAAACCTACAACTACCACAGTAATTCCCAACATCATCTTCCTATCAAGGGATCTATTCGTACCCACCACCATATGTAAACACCCTATTTTTGCCACCCTCAGCATAAGTAAACCAATATGGCAGGTTTTTGACCTTTAACCCAATGGTTTGTGATTCTCTAATGAACCCCACAGTAGGGTCATTTGATATTACCTACTTGGATGAATAGGTCGTGAAATTATCTTCGAAATGAGACCGAAATCATCAAATTCTGACGTCAAACAAGGAAGATATCGTAGTTTGAAAGTGCAAGGGCATTTACGTAATTATCGTATCATGCATGCATTATCATTCAAACTTCAAGACATCATATCTTGGTCATCTGATATCAGAATCAGATGATTCGAAGGTCAATATTCCTTATTTTCAGTCCTCTTCAAAGTAGATGTGAAAAATCCCCGGTAGAAGTCACTAATAGGCCCCATGCAAGCTTTCATGCAAAATTATCGTTAGAACTTCAAAGCTTCATATCTTTGTCATTCTACATCGGATTCAGATTATTCCAAGGCCATTATTCTTCATTTGTAATGTTCTACAAAGTAGACGTAAAAAATTTTGGGTAGAAGTCTCCGAAGAGTCTCATGCAAAATTACACATAGAAATGGTCATTAAATCTTTGAAAATTCATATTTTGGTCACCCCATATCCAAATCAATTAATTTCAGCTTCATTATGTTCCATTTTTAGTATTCTACAAAGTGGACGTAAAAACATCTCGGGTAGAAGTCTCCGAAGGATCCCATGCAGAATGATCAGCCAAATTATCAATAATTTGCCTGCTTAAACTTTAGAAATTCATAAGTTGACCATTTCATTTCCAAATGAGATGATTCAAGTTCTAATATTCCTCATTTTTAATGTTCTACAAAGTAAATATAGAAAATTTAGAATAGATGCTATTGGAAAATTCCATATGGAAGGGTGACAGAAATAGACTATGAAATGTCAACCTTAGTCCAAACCAACTTAATTCAGCTTAGTCTAACTTAATCTAACCCAGCTCAGACCAATCCAGATCAAGTTATGTCAGTCATATGCATGCATTCATTTTATATGTGTATAATGTATAATATATTATTGTACATAATATATATATATATATATATATATATATATATATATATATATATATATATATATATATGTATGTATGTATGTATACATATATATTATAGGAAAGAGAGAGGAAAGTGAGGCCGTGGAAATAGAGAGGAAAGAGAGGCCATAGGAAAGAGAATGGGAGAAAGAAAAAAAGAAAAAGAAAAAGAAAAGGGAGAAATAAAAGAAAAAGAAAAGAAAAAGAAAAGAAAAAGAAAAAGAAAAGATTCCCCTTCACATTTTCTAGAAAGAAAACGTGAAAGAGAGAGGAAGAAAGAAAAAAAAAGGAAGGAAAAAGGAACGAAAGAAAAAAAAGAAAAAAAGAAGAAAAAAAAGGAAATGTTTTCTAAGAAAGAAAACGTGAAAAGAGAGGGAGAAAGAAAAAAATGAAGGAAAAGAAGGAAGAAGAAAAGGAAAGAAGAAAGAAAGGAAAGAGAGAAGGAATTTTCTAGAAGAAGGAAAGAGAGAAAGGAAAGAGAGAAGGGATTTTCTAGAAGAAAAAGGAAAGAAAGGAAGAAGAAAAAATGTGGGAAGGAAGAAAATCAAGGAAAAAGAAAAAAAAATAGAAAGAAAGGATTTTCTAGAAGAAAAAAAAAAGAAAATAACGGAAGAGAGAAAAAGGAAAGAGGAAGAGAGGATTTTCTAGAAGAGGGAGAGAGAGAAAACATGTGGAATAGAGAGAGAAAAGAGAAAATGGAAGGAAGAGAAGAAAGGAAAGAAGAAAAAAAGAAGAAAAAAAGATTTTCTAGAAAAAGAAGAAAGGAAAAAAGGATCTTCTAGAATAGGAGAGAAAAAGTATAAATAGGCAAGAAAAGAGAGAGAAGGCTCTCTTTTTCCAGACCATAGAGAGAGAGGAGAACGTGATAGAGAGAGGAGGACGTGAGTGAGAGAGAGAAAACATGAGAGAGGGAGAAAGAAAGAGAGAAGAAAAGAGAAAAGAAAGAAAAAGAAGAAAAAAAGAGAAAAAGAGAAGAGAGAGAGAAGCAGAAGAGATGAGAAGGAGGATTCACATTTAAAAGGGGTTGATACAACCTCCAATTACCCTTCATCGACTGTTTCACTCGATTTGAGCACAAGGTTAGTACTCTAAACAAATTTAGAGGCCGTTAGAATGCTCGAATGCCAATTTTGCTTGAAAAAGGCTAATTTCTTAGAAATCTCAATCATGAATGTTCTATTACATGCTTGTTAATGTTAGGATGTCTATGTCTAACATTTTTCATGAATGTTAATTTATCTAAGCTATTCAATGATAAATGTTTGAATGATATACAATGATATTTGATGTTTTTTTTTTCCAAATTTCATAAAGTGATTTTTTAATCTAAAATTTTTAGATTTAGGGTTCAAAATTAGGACGTACATCATATGTATTTTTCCTAAGATTTTGAAGCCCAAACTTTTATGGGAGTCTCTCTGATATGTTAGAAGACTATCCTAAAAATTTCGTTCCATTTGGAATTGGGAAAATATATCAAAAAATTTATCTTTCACATTGCTATTTTTCTCGGATGTAATGCAATCCTCCATCAGAAAGTCTATAGACAAAGGTCTTATGGCCATAATCAGAAAATCCACCTAACGTGGAATTTTTAGACATGAAAGTCCTCTAAAAAATGGCACTTGTTTCATATTTTTTTTAATTTTTTTATTGAATTGATATCAATTTTTAAGTGCATAGTGATCTGATTTTGAATCTGTCATGATGTACTGATTTGCATGATTGAAAAGAATCAATTTTTACAAAGAAAATATACTGTTTTAACTTTTTTTTTTGATGAAATTTTAGATCAGACAGTTCTAGATAGAAATATGTCTGTATTTAATTTTCATTACGAATAGAATTTTATTTGGAATTTATGGGGCAACTGGTCAAAAATCTAGAACTGATTTGACCAGTGCACATGTTTGGTCTTAGGTCATATCTTTGACCTATTTTTTCTTTCTGTTCGGATTCAACTCCTTCATATGAAATATAATATATTAAGTCATCTTTCTATGAAAAAATGTTGAGCTTGATTTGAATTTCGAAAGACTTACTTATGGTCATTCTTGTATAATGTGACAAATCTGATTACAGTTCATAGTTTTGTGCAGTATCTGAAACCTTGTGTCACAATTTTAACAGTTTTGAGTTGTTAATCTTCCCAAATTTCTTCATACAAATTATATTTTTTTTCAAAGAACATTGAATATATGTTTTTTTTTTGATAATTTTGCACTTTTCAAAAAAGGTTTCATTGATGTATCATTCATTATAACATCAATGATTGTTTAAGTGAATTCGGCCATATTTGGATAAATGGCTATATTTGGAGCATTCATATGCTTTGTTTGGATTGTGCATACCATGTTTGCCACATTCCATGTGTTGCTATTTTTGGTAGAATAGATAAACTTTTACCATATTTTAACAAAATATTAATAATTACTATTTTTAAGTCTTACTATGCTTAGAAAATAGCATATAAGATCTTTCATTTTCTTTGAAAAATTCATGTCATATATCCATCCAATGATTGGTACTTCCCATATTGGTATATAGATGCATATTAGATCTTGCCATATTAGATCTTACCATGCTTAGATCTTGCCATATTAGATCTTGCCATATTAGATCTTGCCATGCTTAGATCTTACCATATTGCCTTATTTGCAATACATGCCATATTAGGAGATTTTCATAATCTTACTATATGTTGTGATAGTTATCATAAATATCATACATGCCATGCTTAGAATATTTCTTTTTTGGTAATAATTTAATTTATGCTGCACCCTAGTTGAACTGCCATATTTGTACACCTAGCAAACATATTAGGTGTGGGGATGTGCATTTAGGCACCCACATTCTTGGGAAGGGCATAATGGTGATAATAAAAACCTTAATAAAGAAAAAAATGCTTTGCCAGACCTTCCAAAATTAGAATTCAAGATGAAAAGGGTAACTCAGGACGATTTTCACCTCTCAGTAAACCCTAAACCTAGAATAGGTTCTTAATCCTAAACCTAGAATAGGTTCTAAACCCTAAACGTAGAATAGGTTCTCACATTCTAACCTAGAACAGGTTATCATTTTCGAACTACGTGAATTCTAATTCCTATGACAAACCTTAGGATACATAGGCTATTTGGGAGAATCCCAAATTTGGATCTAAACCTTAGTCCACTTAGACTATCCATAGATCCACTAGGATATATACCCACATTTTGACCCAAATAGGGTTATCCATATTTCAACCCAGATAGGGTTATCCATATTTTGACCCAAATAGGGTTACCCATAAATCCACTAGGACTATCTATCAGTTCGAATGGACTATCCAGATCCTAACCCATAGGTTTCTTATCCTTTCAAGCATAAACTATAACTTGAACAATGAACTTAATAATGCACAAGCATAAATCACAACCATAAACTTTAATCACACCTGAACTACGATGGTGAACTTGATTTTTGGAATAATTCCGTGATATGTAGGCAATCTGATGGATACATATACGGTTCAATGATATCAAGCCACTTGGTTTGGTTTGGTTTAACAGATAGAGTCTAGCATAGGAAAGGTATAGGAGACCGATTCGATCGGGCGGTTTGGGTGCCTAACCCCTTCCCATAACCGTAACCTGATGCTTACCCAATCTCTGATGGATCAGAAATCCAATCGAAGGGTCATGAGTCAATCGAAATCTTACCTTAGGGTGAGATTTCATATTTTCTAAGGTCCTAGACCTTAATCTAGGTGGCGACTTCCATGATTTCCATCTTTGTCCTCACAATGGCGACTTCACTAGGGATATAAATGTCAGACTCCTAAATGAAAACTTTTCTTGTGTGAATTGGATGTTAGCTCTTTGGATACTATATTTATGCTTGTATGATATTGCTTTAGGGGGAATGGGTTCAGTCACACTTTCGTGTGAGTAGCCGAACCGGGTCCCATGCATATGGGGCAGCCCGCTAGGCAAAACACACAACCTTGGCCTGTACTTTGTGAGACCATGACCGGCAAGCAGCCTCTAATGAGCATTTCTTGGGTCCGCCTGAGAATGCATTATGCTACTCTACGTCACTTGGATCCTTGCAACATAGTATATAAAGGGATTGGGGACCCATTATTCATCGTGCATTCGGTGATAGGTTATCCCGTCCTTGTCAAGGTGGCCTTTTTTGTCCTAACCCAGATTGTAGCCCAATGTTTGTTATTTTTAATTCATCCCTGAACCAACCCAGTAAATCTTCTTACCATGAAATCCATGTTCGAGACATCGAAGTTCTGCCCATTTTTGTCCTCGATTGGTCAACATGTTAGAATCTACATGATGAGCATCTTGAACTCTCACCCATTGGGAGTATGAGGTATGTATACACCTGTTTTACATCATAGTAGATGGTCACTATACACCCTCTATTAAGTAAGCTCGATGTGTCGAATCTCTCATTGTTAATACATCGATTTCAAAATCCCTGTCAAGACATAGATACCTTGGTCAAGAAGAAATTTACTGGTTTGTTCATCTATGAACTGCTTTTGCTAACCATCCTTAATAAGGACGATGGATTAATATATCCATTTCAATTTCATCGAATTTGGTAATCCAATTGGCCAGACCTTGGTACCACTGATTATCCATTTTGGAATCACGAGGTCCCAAGACTGAACACATGGCTTAATCAAATTCAATTAGATTGACTTGGATAATATTTACCCGATCACCGTTATGAAGGAGCGAACTCTTGTTTGGTTGAGTCATCCTTGATTGTGTATGTAACTTCTTTCCACTCCCGTTATCTTAGAGTCCTAATATTTATCACTTTTGGGTTCCTTTCCTGTACAAACCAAGGAGTCAGCCCAAACTACAACCATTTCTACCTCTTGGATAAGGGATCCCATTGCTGGGAGGTTATCTAGGGTGTATACACCAGAGCCAGTTAGTCCCATCTCAATCACATCAACTAAATCAATGGTTGAAGGATCAAACCAAGCCCCGAACACTATGGATGCCAGAATGGAAAAGATGGAGGATACCATGGGAATGATAGCTGCCACAGTAAGGGATATCCAATTGCAATTGCAGGCTCAAGGGTCGACCTCTGAAAGGGTAAATAAGGCACCGCCACAAGGACCGGGTATCACTAATCCAGCTGTGTCAAAAATTTTCATAAACCCGGCATTCGAAGATATGGAATGTCACACCCCAATTCCACACACTTCAGAATGGTGTGATGAATCGCTAGCAAACCAACGGTTCAACCAGGATCTCGGACAAGCGGAATCCATTTTATCTAAACCTCATACATCCACATTCATAATCAGAGTAAATACACAATAGCGGAAGTTTTATAGTAAAATGAACTGAGAATCTACTGTGATATTAATATTTAAATAACAAATTATTCTGTATCAACTAAGACATAAATAAATATCAAATACATGTCTTTACTAAATCCAAATAAAGAAAACTAAAAATCTAATCGAATACACATGAGTTGCACTCGCAAGAGGGGTCATGTGTATTCACTTCATCTTCAACTTCCATCGCCGCTACGTGCCCATACACTGGAGCATTGACATAATCTTCAACTGTAGTACCTGCATCATTAACTAAAAATATTCGACGTCGAGGGGGTAAGCACATATCATGGCTCAGTGAGCAGACAAAACAATGCAACAATACATATGCATGCAGTCAATTCATATCTTTGGTCTGGTTTAAAGTTTGCAATGCGCAATAGAAAGGTTTGGTGGTCAAAGGTTAATGTTTATTGACCCCGCCTCTATACACAGGGTGTGGAAGTCCGCCCAAAGGTTAACGTTTATTTTTGTCCCCATCCACCCTACCATAACATTGTACAACAAAGGTTAACGTTTATTGCTATACAATGCCATACCAACACGTAAGCCCCTGCTGGCGAGGGCTTGCAAATTGGGCTCGCAACTAACCAATCCTAATGCCAAACAGTGTATCCAAGGCCTCACCTCAGCATCCCTCAGAATGTCCATAGAGATAGAGCTAAGGCCCCCCGGTAGAGTCAGAGACTACAAGGACCGAGACCACCTCCTTTGATACTCTACGACGTAATAGTTCTGCTAAAGTAATGGCGATACGACGATGCTAATGCACAAGAATTGAGTTAGAGATAGAGCTAAAGTGCTGAGACCCGCCAAAGGTTAACGTTTATTGACGTTCCCATCACACCTCCCTTGAAACTCGCCGCATCAAGTACACCAACCACACACATACATTCACATGCCTATTCCTATCATCATCATCATCATCATGTTATAAACAATAAGGTAAATATGCATGAACAAATAATAGAAATATTGGATGACATGTTGTATGCACATTACAAACATATTCGCATAGGATCAAGCATAACATTGGACTCAAGAAAAGAAAAAACAATTTGTTATTAACCAATTAGTTTAAAGTTCTGTTTCCTCACCTTAGCTTGCTAATAGATCCTCTTACAAGCTTTAAGATCACCTTTATATTGTTATTATATTACTAGAAGACCTAACAAAGTCGATAGAATTTAATTAGAATTAATTCTGATTTTTAAAACCATTTTGTTAACTGGGGGTCGGAGGTAGGGTTGGAGTAATAATCGACCCTGGGTCAGACCACCCATATTCTGGACTTCCCGGACACTGGGGGTCGATGCTCAGGGTCTGGTAGGGTCGATTGGCCATCGACCCCCCATGCGACCCCCTGTGGGTTTTGGTCAATTTTCTTTCTTCAGTCCATTCTTCGTGTTTGGGGTCCTATGGCTTGCTCCTATAATCTATTCCACACATGTTCTATGGTCTAGAACCATGATTCTACCACCTATATGGCTTTCATGATTTTCCCCCATGGTTTTCCATGAAAACCTAACCATGGGTTGATGGTTTGGATTTCTCCGAGATCATACTCTCTGCATTATCTATCCTAAGGTCTTTAGCAATTCATGGAATTAGTATCCATATCGGAGAAGAATACTCCTTCTCTGCAACTCTTCTCCCTTGGCCTTCTTCTCTTCTTTCCTTCTCTTATCCTTCTCTTCCTTCTCTTCTCTTTCTCTCAACTCAATTAGGGTTGTAAAAGGAATAAAAGAGGCTTAGGGACGTCCTATTTATAGAGTAGAAACTCCTAAAATAAGTCCCATTGAGATTTGGAAGGAATTCCATTGAAATTAGGAAACTTTCCTAATTTTCAGATTTACCGAGTACCGGGAGTCGATAGGGGGGTCGGAGATCCCGTCGACCCCTGGTTCCTAAACTGTCCGACCCCCATGTAAAACTGGGGGTCTGACTTCTGTCTTGGGGGGGAGGTCCAACCCTCCCTTGGTGGGTATGCGACCCTCCCCTTAATTTAAGTGTTTTTGGGACAGTTTAATACCTGGGATCGTGATCTCCTTCAAGCACTTGGTCCATTTGGCTCATCTATGATGGGTAGACCTGGTTCAAGGTGGTAAGACCGGGTTAGTTTGATACGGGTCTTACATGGAAGGTGCCATACCCCAGAAATAGTCCATCGTTCAGTTTACCCCAATGACTAAGAAATCGAAGGAAGAAGATGGTCCATATAGTGATAGACTGAGTTAAGTGGAAGAAATAATAAGGGGCATGAAAGGAGTAGAAAGTCAAATCATTGATGCCGAAGGATTATGCTTCTTTCCAAAAACTAAGCTGCCGCCCTAGTTTAAATGGACCACCGAGAAATTTGATGGGACAAGAGATCCCAGGGCCCATTTAAGATCATTCACGGGCCTATTGAAGCAAGGTGAAGGATTTACTGATGAGCAGCTAGGACAAGCATTCCGATTCTCACTCACAGGCGGGGCTCATCGATGGTTGATGAATCTGAACCCATCACAGATACATTCGTGGTCAGATATCACCAAAGCATTTATAAATTTCTATTCCTACAACACAGAGATAGAGACCCATCGTAGGCAATTGGAAACCATGGTCTAAGTACAAGGAGAGACATTCACGGCCTATTTAACCCGGTTCAGAAGTGTTGTAGCAAAGCTTTGGGATCGACCCTCTAAAAGAGATCAAGTGCAGATAATGATGAGAGGTTTAAGTGGGTCATATAAAACTTACATTTTTGGCCAGGCCATCCTATCATTCGAAGGGCACATGGTTGCGGGACAACAAGTAGAGGAAGCCATAACCCGGGGAGATATATTACCGGGAAAGTCAAAAAGGTCAAAAGGGGCATCAAATAGAAGGACGTACCCATCAAAAAATCCAAGAAATCAATCTGTAAAGCAAATAGCTAATACCAATTCTAAACCATTGATCTTGGAAAGTTCAAGTTACACCCCACCACAACAAGCAAGACCAAGGAGGCAGTTTACCGATTTGGGGATGACCCGGTCCAAGGCTCTGGACAAGTTGATACAAGCGAAAAAGTTGACAGTGCTCGACCCTCTTCCACCTCCAAATCCTCTTCCATCGAATTTTTGTATGGACCTTTTTTGTAAGTACCACAATCAGCATGGGCATGACACGAACAACTGCTACACATTAAAGCATGCCATATAGGATCTATTGGATTTTGGTAAATTTAAGGTTCAGCCTCGATAGGTGTCAGTGCAAATAATCCCCTCCCTTATCACAGCATCAATTTCATAAAATGGGGAGATGAGCCCTTGGACCTTATGCCCTTCATAGAAGGAGTAAGCAATATAGTTGTCACATCTGGTGACGAAGTAAATATGTTGGGTAACCATCAATAAGAAGAAGAAGAATATGATTTCTATTTCTCAAAAGATTCATCACACCTTATAGCACAAGCACAAAAAGAAGAAGAAGAAGAACCATTCATCATCTACCTCTCAGATGAGGAGATAGAAGTAAATCAAGTTGACAATCGTTTCCTTGAGATGGAGTTCATATTCCCAGAGGATGAGCAAGAAGTAGTAGGAACCAGAACAGGGAAGAACTACAAACTATCTCACCTGATGGTAAATGATCCGGCCCATGCCACAAGAGAGAAAGGTAAAGACCTGCCAACCGACTAGAACCTCCAAACTTGGTATTGAAACAATTACAAAAGACCCAAGCCAATGTGTCCATTTGGGAGCTTCTGATGGCTCCCAAGGTCCACAGGGATGCAGTACTAAAATCCCTAGCAAGCATTCAGGTCCCAGTTTCAATGGAGGGAGAAGAACTAGCCATGCTAGTAGGGGGCAGATATGCCGTTAATGCAATTGTTTTTGGAGATGCAGATCTTCCTCAAGGAAGTAAGGATCATATACAGGCCTTGCATATTACCATTGGATGCCAGGGCAAGAGAATTTTTCAAGTTTTGGTTGATAATGGGTCAGCCTTAAATGTATTCCCTTTCCGTACCTTCAAGCATCTAGGCTTTAGCGAGTTAGAGTTGAAACCGTTGGATATGACCATCAAGGCGTATGACAATACCAGAAGGGCTATATTGGGTGTCTTCACAATACCAATTCAAGTAGGACCGGCTGAGTTTGAAACAGAGTTTCAAGTCATTGATATTTTTGCCTCATTCAGCATGCTTCTGGGTAGGCCTTGGATCCATCAGGCCAATGTGGTGGCATCTACTTTATACCAGAAGATTAAATTCATCCACAAGGGTACAACTGTGAAAATACACGCAGACTCTGCAGCTGTGAATACATTGGCCACTGGACAGAATAATGAAGAGTCACAAGGGGATAAAAGGTAGGATTTCTCTCTTGAAGGGTTCCAGGTTGACAACATCTTAGCCATAACTGAGGCAGATCCTACAGGTATGCATCTGCCCTTTTCATTTCGTCAATTACTTAACATGCTCTACTTTCCAAGTATGGGCCTTGGTTCCCACCAACATGGTGATGTCACTTTCTTATCTCTATTGGTCAATGAGTATAGATTTGGACTGGGGTATACCCCCACTGAAGGGGATTTGAAAGTAATCAAGTAAAAACAGAGGAGAGTTGACGAAGGATTTCAGAAGCTCGAGAGGATGAAATACAAGTATAGTAGTCAGTATGGTAGCAGCATAATAAGAGCATCAAACAGAGCTAGTGGAGATTGGCGACCTCAAAGGACGGATGAAGCAGTCTATCAAGCAATATCTGAGGGGTTGTACAATGTGCAGGATATCCAATTTTCGAAGACCCTCAATGGGTATTTTATCAAAGAAGGAGAGAACAACATCTATTGCAGATTTTCAGAACATTGGTTCAGTACTCACCTTCAAAAGAAAGTACCCAGGTTTGAAATATTCCATGATTGTACTCTTGATTGGGAAGAGCTCGAGCAAGTCATGATCCAAGAGCAGAACAAGGAGTAGAAATCTGAGACAGAAGTGATCAACATCAGCAAATTATTAGAGGACGATCAAGTAATGACGCTCAAGGTGAAGATCAAGATAGGAGTCCTGATGTACAACAATTCACCCTACCCATCAACGGAATAATCCCCAATTGGAGTTGTCATGATAATTTTGTTTACCCAAAGGGGTTGCCATGTAATCCACATATAATGACTATGTCTGAGCCTAGGGTACTTAGGTCTTTAGATAAGATTGAGTCCTTTTCAAATTTTGAGTTCGTTCCACTTGGAACCATTTCCTCTGTACCTCTACTTTTGAATAAATAAAGATGATATTTTGAGTTACTCTGCGTCTACTTCTTCCTTTCCTTCTCCTTCTGACTCTAACTTTGAAAATGATGAGAATGATGAACCATTTCTTAAAATATTACAATCCATCCAAGCCTCGGAGGAGAAGAAGGCTCAACCTGTTGGTGAAGACTTCAAGATAATTAACCTCGGTTCAGCAGAGCAACCTCGAGAAATAAAGATCAGTGCTACCTTGACGAAGAAGAAATCAAATAATTGACAGAATTACTGATGGAGTTCCAAGAAGTGTTTGCCTGGTCCTATGAAGATATGCCCGGCATAGACCCTGAAGTTGTACAGCATAAGATACCTTTGATCTCAGATGTAAGGCCATGTAAGTAGAAGCTGAGGCGATTAGGGCCTGAAAGGACCCTTAAGGTTAAAGAAGATATCATGAAGTAGTTTGACGCAGGATTCCTGGAGGTCACAAAGTACCCAGAGTGGTTAGCAAATGTGGTCATCGTACTTAAAAAGGATGGAAGACTGAGGGTGTGCATTGATTACAGAAACCTAAATAAGGCCAGCCCAAAGATGACTTTCCATTACCAAAGATAGACATCCTATTGGATAACACTGGAAATCATGCTCTTTTATCCTTCATGGATGGATTCTCAGGTTACAATCAGATAAAGATCGCACCTGAAGACAAGGAGAAAACAGCCTTCATAACAAATTGGGGCACCTACTGTTACACTTTGATGCCATTTGGACTGAAGAATGCTGGGGCAACTTATCAAAGAATTGCTAGTACAATCTTGCACGACCTAATCCATAAGGAGGTAGAGGTGTATGTAGATGATATGATCGTAAAATCGTTCACCAGAGAAGGTCACTTCCTGGCATTAAGGAAGTTCTTTGAGAGGATCAAGCAATACAAATTAAGGCTTAACCCCCAAAAATGTGCATTCGGGGTAATAGCGAGCAAAATGCTAGATTTTATGGTCAGCCAAAGAGGAATCAAAATTGATCCGGCAAAGATGAAAGCCATCTCTAAAATGCCATCTCCTCAAACAGAAAAGGATGTAAGAGGTTTATGGGGAGGACTTCAGTACATTAACCGATTTATTGCGCATCTCACCGCAACATGTGAACCAATTTTCAAGCTACTCCGAAATGACCAGCCAAAGGATTGGAACCCTCAATGTCAGATGGCTTTCGACAAAATCAAGACCTATCTGTTGAATCCACTTGTCTTAGCCCCGTTAGTACCAGGGAGACCATTACTCCTCTACATGTCAGTATTAGAGGGTTCTATGAGATCAATGATAGCCTAGCATGATACAGATGAAAAGACAGAAAAGGCAGTATACTACTTGAGTAAGAAATTCACAGGATACGGCCAATTATACACAACTGGAGAAGACATGCACAACCCTAGTATGGATAACAAAGAGATTGAGACATTGTATGTTATCCTACAAGGTCATACTTATTTCCAGAATGGACCCCCTGAAGTATCTATTTGAGAAACCAGCTTTGATAGGAAGATTGGCTAGGTGGCTATTGTTGTTGTTTGAATTTGACATCACATACACTACTCAGAAGTTTATCAAAGGGAACATAATTGCAGAACATCTGTCAGCTCTACTAGTTGAAGATAACCTCAGACATTTCAAAGATGTATTCCCTGATGAAGAAGTCCACACAACTCAAAAAGAAAGGAAGAATGATACATGGATAATGTTCTTCGATGGAGCCGAAATCATATGGGATACGGAGCCGGCATCTTGTTCATAGATCCAGAAGGGGCATTTGTGCCATTTTCATTCAGATTAGACTTTGACTGCATAAACAACATTGTAGAATACGAAGCATGTATAATGAAACTAAAAGCAGCTTTGGCCATAGGGGTCTGCAGATTAAAGGTCTATGGTGACTCATCAATTGTTATCTACCAAGTCAGAGGGGATTGGAAAACCAAAGATGAGAAGCTGATACCTTATCAACAATGTGCAATAATCTTGGCTCGGAAGTTAATGCAAATTGAATTTGACTACTCCCTAAGAGATACCAATAAGTATGCCAATGCATTGGCCACCTTGGCTTTAATGATTGGAAATGATCCTTTGGGACGTATCAAACCCCTAATCATAGAGAAAAGAGTACGACCAGTCCACTTGGAAGAAGTGAATGCATTGACAGTCGATGGCCGGCCATGGATTGCTCCTATCATAGCATCAAGGAAGGAAAGTATCTAGTGGAAGTCACAACAGGTGAGAAGAAGTGTCTTAGGTGATATGCCTCCCAGTTCATACTATGCGAAGATATCCTGTACAAAAGATCCCATGATGGAGTGTAGTTAGTCAGTGTCGATGAGGAACAGGTACAAAACATCATCGAGCAAGTCCATCAAGGAATATGCGGACCTCACATGAATGCTAGAATGCTTGCAAAGAAGATTATCAGAATGTGATATTACTCGAATATAATGGAAGCAGACTGTGTAGAGTTCATAAGGAAATGTCACAAGTTCCAACTCTATGCTAATTTCATACACGTGCCTCCAACAGAGTTGCATACTCTTAGCTCTTCATGGCCTTTCTCAACCTGGGGCATAGATGTGATCGGAAAGGTTCACCCTAAAGCTTTGAATGGGCATGAATTTATCCTGGTCGCCATCGATTACTTTACAAAATGGGTAGAGGCACAGTCATATGCTAAGCTCACAGCAAACAAAGTGGCTAAATTTCTACAGGAATACATGATATGTCATCATGGAATGCCTCATTCTATAATCTCAGATCAAGGACAACACTTCAGAGGGAGAGTCCAAGAATTATGTGACAAGTTCCATATCAAAAGACACCGGTCATCTCCTTACCGTCCACAGACAAATGGGGCAGTAGAGGTGGCCAATAAAAATGTCAAGGTTATCCTTCAGAAGATGGTAGAATCTAATGTTGATTGGGTAAACAAACTAACTGATGCACTCTGGGCATACAGAACATCCATAAGAACATCTATTGGGGCAACGCCGTATTCACAAGTATATGGTATGGAAGCAGTCCTCCCAGTAGAAATAGAGGTGCCATCACTGAGAGTCTTGATGGAATGCAAGATTCCAGAAGCTGAATGGTTGCAATCCAGATATGATGAGCTGAACTTCTTTGATGAAAGAAGAATGAAGGCAGTGGATAATGTGAAAAAATACCAACAAAGAATGGCAGCAACCTTTAACAAAGGTACGTGTTCGTCACTTGACAGTAGGGGACCTAGTATTGAAGGAACAAAGAGCACCTGTCCATGACCCCAGGGGCAAGTTTCATCCTAATTGGAGCAGATTGTTTATATTAAAAGAAATCTTACCTGGGAAAGCTGTTCGACTGGTCAACATGGAAGGCATCGAGTTACAATACTTGACTAACTTGGATCAAGTAAAGAGATATTATGTGTAGCCTCTACACTCTACCAAAAAAAAAAGAAAAAAAAAAAAGAAAATAGGGTGTAGAAGGCTTGTCTCTCACCTGCTGACATCAACAATGGGCATCAATCATTTGAGGAACTTACCGACATGGTTGACTAGATTCTCCAATGGGGCACAACGCCTTTCACCCAGGAATGGTTCATCTTATCATCATAATCAAAGAAAGAATTTCCTATTTGTTGGCTAAACACTTTCATCCGTCCATCTATCCAACGGATTTTCCAAGAGTTATACATCAAAGCCCATCTTTCATATCATTTGATATAAAATCTCATGAGTATATCAATCTGAGAAATTATAAATAAAAAAATCTGGCTGGAACTCTTATCTGCAATTCATTACATCCGACGACGTCCCAAGATTCCAACAAGGCCATCCATTCTCAAGCCAATAAAATGGGATCTTCTCGGTAAGATAAGCCCATTCTACATAAACAACCACAAACTCCTCCGGGCGGCAGACCCACCTGGACAGTTTCTTGTCAGTTCCATTTGGACCTTCACTTTATCTCATCATGTCTATAGATGGTCCCTTGGTATATTGTGCACCTAAGGAACCCCAGTTCCTGTCAGTGAGAATGCGTGCAAAGATTGACAGCCAGATTCTTAGGTATGATCGTTGGCAGATGAAGGTAATCAACCTATGGGCGGAACCCCGAGTGTATTGCAAGATCATTCAGCACAACCTGATTCCCCAGAGTGGACACTATGAGAAGGTTTCACAGTTGACCCAGTACCTTCTGTACTGCATCTGTACTAGGCAACCTGTTGTAAGCACCCCATTTTTGCCACCCATCAGCATAAGTGAACCAATATAGTAGGTTTCTAGCTTTTAACCCAAGGGTTTGTGATTCTCTAATGAACCCCACAGCAGGGTCATGGGCTATTACCTACTTGGATGTACAGGTTGTGAAATTATCTTCGAAATGAGACCGGAATCATCAAATTCTGACGTCAAATAAGGAAGATATCACAGTTTGAAAGTGCAAGGGCATTTACGTAATTATTGTATGATGCATGCATTATCATTTAAACTTCAAGACATCATATCTTGGTCATTTGATATCGGAATCAAATGATTCAAAGGCCAATATTCCTTATTTTCAGTCCTCTTCAAAGTGGACGTGAAAAATCCCAGGTAGAAGTCACCAGTGGGCTCCATGCAAGCTTTCATGCAAAATTATCGTTAGAACTTCAAAGCTTTATATATTTGTCGTTCTACGTCGAATTCAGATGATTCCAAGGCCATTATTCTTCATTTGTGATGTTTTACAAAGTGGATGCAAAAAATCTCTGGTAAAAGTCTCCGAAGGGTCCCATGCAAAATTACACATGGAAATGGTTATTTAATCTTTGGAAATTCATATTTTGGTCACTCCATATCCAAATCAGGTGATTTCACTTTCATTATGTTCCACTTTTAGTACTCTACAAAGCAGACGTAAAGGATTTCTGGTAGAAGTCTCCGAAGGATCCCATGCAAAATGGTCAGCCAAATTATTTATAATTGGCTTGCTTAAACTTCAGAAATTCATAAGTTGGCCATTTTATTTTCAAATGAGGTGATTCAAGTTCTAATATTCCTTATTTTTAGTGTTCTACAAAGTGAAGGTAAAAAATTTAGAATATATGCTATCAAAAAATTCCATATGGAAGGGTGACAGAAATGGACTATGAAATATCAACCTTGGTCCAAACCAACTTAATCCAGCTTAGTCTAACTTAGCCCAGTCTAGCTCAGACCAATCCAGACCAAGTTATGTCAGCCCATATGCATGCATTTCTTTTATATGTGTATAATGTATAATATATTATTGTATATAATATATATATATATACATATATATTATAGGAAAGAGAGAGGAAATAAAGGCCGTGGAAAGAAAGAGGAAAGAGAGGCCGTGGGAAGGAGAGAGGAAGAAAGAAAAAAGGAAAGAGAGAGAAATAAAAGAAAAAGGAAAAGAAAAAAAAAAGAAAAAACATTTTCTAGAAAGAAAATATGAAAGAGAGAGGAAAAAAAAAGGAAAGAGGAAGGAAAGAAAAAAGGAAAAAAAAAAGAAAAAGAAAAAAAAGGAAACATTTTCTAGAAAGAAAACATGAAAAACAGAGAGAAAAGAAGAAAGAAAAAAAAAGGAAAGAAGAAGAAAAGGAAGAAAAAGAAAGGAAGAAAGAAGAAAAGGAAAGACGGAATTTTCTAGAAGAAGGAAAGAGAGAAAGGAAAGATAGAAGGGATTTTTTAGAAGAAGAAGGAGAAAAAGAAAAGAAAGGAAGGAGAAAAAACATGTGAAAGAGAGAAGAAAGGAAAGAAAAAAAAATAGAAATAAAGGATTTTCTAAAAGAAAAAAAAGAAAAGGAAGGAAGAGAGAAGAAGAGAGAAGAGGAGAGAGAGAGGGATGTTTCTACACTAGAAACATGTATAAAACATGGAGAAGAGAGAAGAGAAAAGAGAGAAGAGAGAAGAGAAAAGGGAAGGAAGAGAAGAAAGGAAAGAAGAAAAAAGGGAAAAAAGGATTTTCTAAAAAAAGAAGAAAAGAAAAGAAGGATCTTCTAGAAGAGGAGAGGAAAAACATAAATAGGCCAAGAGAAAGAGAAAAGGAGGTTCTTTTCCAGACCACAAGGAGAGAGAGAACGTGGGTAAGAGAGAAAAAAGTGAGAGAGGGAGAAAGAAAGAGAGAAGAAGAAGAAAAAAGAAAGAAAAGAGAAGAAGAAAAGAGAGAAAGAGAAGAGAGAGAGAAGAAGAGGAGAGGAGCAGGAGGATTCGCATTCAAAGAGCTTGATATGATCTCCAGACATCCTACATCGATGGTTTCACTCGATTCGAGCACAAGTTTAGTGCCCTAAATGAATTTATAGGTCTTTAGAATGCTCGAATGTCAATTGTGCTTGAAAAAGACTAATTTTCACGAAATCTCGATCAGGAATGCTCTATTGCATGCATATTAATGTTAGGATGCCTATGTCTAGTATTTTTTATGAATGATAATTTGTTTCAAACTACTAAATGATGAAGTTTTGAAGGATATATGATGATGTTTGATGTTTTTGACAAGTTTCATAAGTGGATTTTTAATCTGAAATTTTCAGATTTAGGATTCAAACTTAGGACGTGCATCACATGTAGTTTTTCTTAAATTTTAAAGCCCAAATTTGTATGTGTGTCTCTCTGATATATTAGAAGATTATCCTAAAAATTTTGTTCCATTTAGAATTGGGAAAGTATATCAAAAAATTTGTCTTTGACATTGCTGTTTTATTAGGATATAATGCAAATCCTCTATCAGAAAGTCTCTAGATAAGGGTCTTATGACCATAATCAGGAAATCGACTTCATATAAACTTTTTAGATAAGAAAGTCTTCTAAAAAATTTCACTAGTTTCGTATTTTTTGAATTTTTTATTAAATTAATATTGATTTTTAAGTGCATAGTGCTCTGATTTTGAATCTGTCAGATATACTGATTTATATGATTGAAAAGAATTATTTTTCACAAAGAAAATATACTGTTTTTACTTATTTTCCTTTAACGAAATTTTAGATTAGATAGTTATCTACATGGAAATATGTCTGGACTTAATTTTTATTAAGTATAAAATTTTATATGGAATTTATGATGTAACTGGTAAAAAATCTGGAACAGAATTGACCAGTACACATGTCCGATCTTAGGGCATATCTTTGACCTATTTTTGCTCTCTGTTGGGATTCGACTCCTTCATATGAAATATAACATATTGAGTCATCTTTCTATGAAGAAAATTGAGCTTGATTTGAGTTACAGAAGACCTAGTTATGGTCATTCTTGTGTAATGTAATAGAATCTGAAAGCAATTCATATTTTGTCCATTTTCTGAAACCTTGTGTCACAATTTTGATAGTTTTGAGTCATTAATTTTTCCAAATGTCTTCATAAAAAAATTACAATATTTTTAAAGAACAATGAACATATGTTTTTGATAATTTTTTACTTTTCAAAAAAAGGTTTCATTGATGTCTCATTCATTGTAACATACAATTGATTGTTTGAATAAATTCTACCATATTTGGATAAATAGCTATATTTGGAGCATTCATATATTTTGTCTGGACTGTGCATACCATATTTGTCATATTCCATGTGTTGCTATATTTGGTAGAGTAAATAGATTTTTACCATATTTAGCAAAATCTTAATAATTATCATTTTTAAGTCCTACTATGCTTAGAAAATAACATATAAGATCTTACATTGTTTAAAAAATTCATGCCATATTTGCATTATATGATTGGTACTTACCATATTGATATATAGTTGCATACATTGATTTCTTACCATTTAGTCTTATTATGCTTAGGAAATAGCATATATGATCTTACCTTTTTGGATAATTCATACCATATTTGCATTCTATGTTTGGTACTTGCCATTTTGATATATAGATGCATATATTAAATTCTTGTCATATTAGGTCTTGCCATGCTTAAAATAGCATATTAGATCTTGCCATATTAGGTTCTTGCCTTATTTGCAATGTATGCTATATTAGGGAGATTTTCATAATCTTACTATATGTTGTGATAGTTAACATAAATATCATACATGTCATGCTTAGATAGAATATTCCATTTATGGAAATAATTTAATTTATGTTGCATCTTAGTCGAACTGCCATATATGTACACCTAAAAAACATATTAGGTGTGGGGACGTACATTTAGGCACTCACATTCTTGGGAAGGGCCTAATGAGAAATAATAAAATCTTAATAAAGAATGAGAATGCTTTGCCAAACCTTCTAAAATTAGAACTTAGGATGAAAAGGGTAATTCAAGACGATTTCACCCCTCAGTAAACCCTAAACCTAGAACATGTTCTAAATCCTAAACCTAGAACAGGTTTTAAACCCTAAACCTAGAATAGGTTCTTACATTCTAACCAAGAACAGGTTATCATCCTGAACTACGCGGATTCTGATTCCTAGGTTAATCCCTAGGGTATGTAGGCCATTTGGGAGAAACCCAAATTTAGATCCACACCTCAGTCCACTTGGACTATCCATAGATCCACTAGGATATTCATCCACTTTTCAACCCAAATAGGGTTATCCACATTTCAACCCAGAAAGGAATATCCACATTTTGACCCAAATAGGGTTATCCACATTTTGACCCAAATAGGGTTATTCTTAGATCCACTAGGACTGTCTTTCAGTTCGTATGGACTCTCCAGATCTTAACCCATAGGGTTTTCTTATCCTTTCAAGCATACACGTTAACTTTGAATAATGAACTTAATTATGCACAAGCATAAATCACAGCCATAAACTTTAATCACACCTGAACTACCATGGTGAACCTGATTTTCGAAATAATTCCTTGATACGTAGGCAATTTGATGGATACAGATTCAGTTCAATGATATCAAACCACTTGGTTTGGTTCAGTTGAATAGATATAGTCTAGCATATGAAAGGTATAGGAGAACGATTTCGATCGGGCAGTTTGGGTGCCTAACCCCTTCCCATAATCGTAACCTGACGCTTACCCAATCTCTGATGGATTAGAAATCCAATCTAAGGGTCATGAGTCAATCGAAGTTTTACCTTAGGATGAGATTTCACCTAGACCTTAATCTAGGTGGCAACTTCCAAAAAAAGATTACGGTCTTTGTCCTCATAGTGGCGACTCCACTAGGGATATAAACATCAAACTCCTAAATGAAAACTTTCCTTGTGTGAACTGGATGCTAGCTTTTAGGATACTATATTTATGCTTGTATAATATTGCTTTGGGGGGAATGGATTCAGTCACACATTCGTGCGAGTAGCCGAACTGGGTCCCATGCAGATGGGACAGCCCACAAGGCGAAACACACAACCTTGGCCTGTACTTTGTGAGACCACGATTGGTGAGCAGCCCCTAATGAGCGTTTCTTGGGTCCGCCTGGGAATGTGTTATGCTACTCCACGTTGCTTGATTCTTGCAACATAATATATAAAGGTATTGGGGGCCCATTATTCATCGTGCATTTGCTGATAGGTTATCCCGTCCTTTTTAAGGTGGCCTTTTGTCCTATCCGAGAATGTAGCCCAATGTTTGTTATTTTTGGTTCATCCCTAAACCAACCCAATAAAATCTTCTTAACCATGACATCCATGCTTGAGATGTCGAATTTCTACCCGTTTTTATCCTCGATTGGTCAACATGTTAGAATCTACACGATGAACATCTTGAACTCTCACCCATTGGGAGTATGAGGTATGTATACACCTGTTCTATATCATAGTAGACAGTCACTATACACCCTCTATTAAGTAAGCTCGATATGTCGAATCTCTCATTGTTAACACGTTGATTTCGAAAAACGATCAGAAAATCCCTGTCAAGACATAGATACCATGGTCAAGAAAAAATTTACTAGTTTGTTCATCTATGAACCGCTTTTGCTAATCATCCCTAATAAGGACAACGGATTAATATATCCATTTCAATTTCATTGAATTCGGTAATCCAATTGGCCAGACCTTGGTACCACTGATTATCCATTTTGGAATCACGAGGTTCCAAGACTGAACACATGGCTTAATCAAATTCAATTAAATTCACTTGGATAATGTTTACCCGATCACCCTTATGAAGGAGCTAACTATTGTTTGGTTGAGTCATCCTTGATTGTGTATGTGACTTCTTTCCACTCCCGTCATCCTAAAGTCCTAATATTTATTACTTTTGGGTTCTTTCAAGTACAAGCCAAGGAGTCAACCTAAACCATAACCATTTCTACCTCTTGGATAAGGGATCCCATTACTGGGAGGTTGTCTTGGGTGTACACACCAAAGCCACTTAGTCCCACCTTAACCACATCAACTGAATCAATGGCTGAAGGATCAAACCAAGTCCCAAGCACTATGGATGCCAGGATGAAAAAGATGGAGGATACCATGGGGATGATAGTTGCCGCAGTAATGGATATCCAATTGCAATTGCAGGCTCAAGGGCTGACCTCTGAAAGGGTAAATATGGTACCTCCATAAGGATCGGGTAACCCTAATCCAGCAGTGTCAAAAATTTTCATAAATCCGGCATTCGAAGATATGGAGGGTGTCATACCCCAGAAATAGTCAATCATTCAAGCTACCCCTACAACCAAGAAATTTAAGGAAGAAGATGGCCCATACAGTGATAAACTAAGTTAAGTGGAAAAAATACTGAGGGGCATGAAAGGAGTAGAAAGTCAAATCATTGATGTCGAAGGATTATGCTTCTTTCCAGAAACTAAGTTGCCTCCCAAGTTTAAATGAACCACTGAGAAATTTGATGGGACAGGAGACCCCAGGACCCATTTAAGATCATTCACAGGCCTATTGAAGCAAGGCGAAGGATTTACTGATGAGCAGTTAGGACAAGCATTCCAATTTTCACTCACGGGCAGGGCTCATCGATGGTTGATGAATCTGAACCAATCACATATACATTCGTGGTCATATATCACCAAAGCATTTATCAGTTTCTATTCCTACAACACAGAGATAGAGACCCACCGTAGGTAATTGGAAACCATGGTCTAAGTACAAGGAGAGACAATCACGGCCTATTTAACCCGGTTCAGAAGTGTAGCAGCAAAGCTTTGGGATCGGCCTTCTGAAAGAGATCAAGTGCAGATAATGATGAGAGGTTTAAATGGGTCATATAAAACATACATTTTTGGTCAGGACATCCTATCATTCGAAGGGCTTGTGGTTGCAGGACAACTAGTAGAGGATGCCATAACTCGGCGAGATATATTATCGGAAAAGTCAGAAAGGTCAGAAGGGGCGTCGAATAGAAGGGCATACCCATTAAGAAATCCAGGGAATCAATCTGTAAAGCAAATAGCTAATACCAATTCTGAACCATTGATCTTGGGAAGTTCAAGTTATACCCCACTACAGCAAGCAAGACCAAGAGGCAGTTTTTCGATTTGGGGATGACCCGATCCAAGGCTCTGGACAAGTTGATACAAGCCAAGAAGTTGACAGTGCTTGACCCTCGTCCACTTCCAAGTCCTCTTCCACCGAATTTTTGTATGGACTTGTTTTGTAAGTACCACAATCAGCATAAGCATGCACAGACAACTGCTACACATTAAGGCATGCCATACATGATCTATTGGGTTCCGGTAAATTTAAGGTCCAGCCCCGACAAGTGTCAGTGGCAAATAATCCCCTCCCTCACCACAACGTCAATTTCATAAAATGGGGAGATGAACCCTCGGACCTTATCCTAGTCATAGAAGGAGTAAGCAATATGGTTGTCACATCTGGTGACGAAGTAAACATGTTGGGTAACCATCAACAAGAAGAAGAAGAATATGATTTCTATTTCCCGAAAGATTCATCACACCTTATAGCACAAGCACAAGAAGAAGAAGAAGAAGAACCATTCATCATCTACCTCTCAGATGAGAAGATAGAAGTAAATCATGTTGACAATCGTTTCCTTGAAATGGAGTTCATATTCCGGGAGGATAAGCAAGAAGTAGCAAAAACTAGAACATGGGAAGAACTACAAACCATCTCACCTGATGGTAAATGATCCAGCCCAAGCTGTGAGAAAGAAAGGCAAAGGACCTACCAACCAACTAGAACCTCCAAACCTGGTATTGAAACAATTACAAAAGACCCAAGCCAACGTGTCCATTTGGGAGCTTCTGATGGCTTCCAAGGTCTACAAGGATGCAGTACTGAAATCCCTAGCAAGCATTCAGGTTCCAGTTTCAATGGATGGAGAAGAACTAGCCATGCTAATAGGGGGCAGATATGTCGTTAATGCAATTATCTTTGGAGATGCAAATCTTCCTCAAGTAAGTAAGGATCATATACAAGCTTTGCATATTACCATCGGATGCCGGGGCAAGAGCATTTTTCAAGTTTTGGTTGATAATGGGTCAGCCTTGAATGTATTCCCTTTTCGCACCTTCAAGCATCTAGGCTTCAGTGAGTCAGAGTTGAAACCCTCAGATATGACCATCAAGGCGTATGACAACACCAGAAGGGCTATATTGGGTGTCTTTACAGTACCAATCATGTAGGACCGGCTGAATTTGAAACAAAGTTCCAAGTCATTGATATTTCTGCCTCATTTAGCATGCTTCTGGGTAGGACTTGGATCCATCAGGCCAATGCGGTGGCATCTACTTTGTACCAGAAGATTAAATTCATCCACAAGGGTACCACGGTGACAATACACGTGGACTTTGCAGTCGTGAACACATTGGCCACTGGACAGAATAATGAAGAGTCACAAGGAGATACAAGGCAGGATTTCTCTCTCGGAGGGTTCCAGGTTGACAACATCTTAGCCACAACTGAGCCAGATCCTACAGGTATGCATCTGCCCTTTTTATTTCGTTAATTACTTAACATGCTCTACTTTTCAGGTATGGGCCTTGGTACCCACCAACATGGTGATATCACTTTCTTATCTCTATTGGTCAATGAGTATAGATTTGGACTGGGGTATACCCCCACCGAAGAGGATCTAAAATTAATCAAGCAATAGCAGAGGAGAGCTGACGAAAGATTTCAGAAGCTTGAGAGGATAAAATACAAGCACAATAGTCAATATGGTAGCAGTACAATAAGAGCATCAGACAGAGCTAGTGGGAACTGGCGACCCCAAAGGACAGATGAAGCAGTCTATCAAGCAATATCTAAGGGGTTGTAAAATGTGCAGGACAGCCAATTTTCGAAAACCCTCAATGGGTATTTTGTCAAAGAAGGAGAGGACAACATCTATTGTGGATTTTCAAAACCTTGGTTCAGTATCCACCTACAAAAGCAAGTACCCGGGTTTGAAATATTCCATAATTGTACCCTTGACTGGGAAGAGCTCGAGCAAGTCAAGATCCAAGAGCAGAGCAAAGAGCAGAAATTCTAAACAGAAGTGATCAACAAGCAACCTGTTCGAGGACGATCAAGTGATGACGCTCACCGGTGAAGATCAAGATAGGAGTCCCGATGTACAATAATTTACCCTACCCATCAACGGAATAATCCAAAATTAAAGTTGTCATGATAATTTTGTTTACCCAAAAGGGTTGCCATGTAATCCACATATAATGACTATGTCTGAGCCTAGGGTCCTTTGGTCTTTAGATAAGATTGAGTCCTTTTCAAATTTTGAGTTTGTTCTACTTGGAACCATTTTCTCTGTACCTCTGCTTTTGAATATGAATAAAGATGATATTTTGAATTACACTGCGTCTACTTCTTCCTTTCCTTCTCCTTCTAACTCTAACTTTGAAAATGAGGAGAATGATGAACCATTTCCTGAAATATTACAATCCATCCAAGCCTTGGAGGAGAAGAAGGCTCAACCTGTCGGCGAAGACTTCAAAATAATTAACCTCGGTTCAGCAGAGCAACCTCGAGAAATAAAGATCGGTGCTACCTTGACGGAAGAAGAAACCAAATAAATGATGGAATTACTGATAGAGTTCCAAGAAGTATTTTCCTGGTCCTATGAAGATATGCCCAGCATAGACCCTAAAGTTGTACAGCATAAGATACCTTTGGTCTCAGATGCAAGGCCATGTAAGTAGAAGCTGAGGCGGTTAAGGCTTGAATGGACCCTTAAGATTAAAGAAGAAATCATGAAGTAGTTTGACGCAGGATTCCTGGAGGTCACGAAGTACCCAGAGTGGTTAGCAAATGTGGTCATCGTACCTAAAAAGGATGGAAGACTGAGGGTGTGCATTGATTACAAAAACCTGAATAAGGTCAGCCCCAAAGATGACTTTCCATTACCAAAGCGACATCTTAGTGGATAACACTTCAAATCATGCTCTTTTGTCCTTCATGGATTCTCAGGGTACAATCAGATAAAGATGGCATCTGAAGACAAGGAGAAAACAGCCTTCATAACAGACTGGGGCACCTATTGTTACACTGTGATGCCATTTGGGCTGAAGAATGCTGGGGCAACTTATCAAAAAATGGCTACTACAATCTTGCACGACCTGATCCATAAAGAGGTAGAGGTGTATGTAGATGATATGATCGTAAAATCGTTCACCAGAGAAGGTCACTTCCCGACATTAAGGAAGTTCTTTGAGAGGATCAAGCAATACAAACTAAGGCTTAACCCCTAAAAATGTGCATTCGGGGTAATAGCGAGCAAAATGCTAGGTTTTATGGTCAGCCAAAGAGGAATCGAAATTGATCCGGCCAAGATAAAAGCCATCTCTAAAATGCCGTCTCCTCAAACAGAAAAGGATGTAAGAGGTTTCTGGGGAGGACTTCAGTACATCAACCGATTTATTGCACATCTCACCGCAACATGTGAACCAATTTTCAAGCTACTCCGAAATGACCAGCCAAAGGATTGGAACCCTCAATGTCAGATGGCTTTCGACAAAATCAAGACCTATCTGTTGAATCCACTTGTCTTAGCCCCGTTAGTACCAGGGAGACCACTACTCCTCTACTTGTTAGTATTAGAGGGTTCTATGGGATCAATGATAGCCCAACATGATATAGATGGAAAGACAGAAAATGCTGTATACTACTTGAGTAAGAAATTCACAGGATACGAAGCCAATTATACACAACTGGAGAAGACATGCGCAGCCCTGGTTTGGATAACAAAGAGACTGAGGCATTACATGTTATCCTACAAGGTCATTCTCATTTCCCGAATGGACCCCCTGAAGTATCTGTTCGAGAAACCAGCTTTGACAGGAAGGTTGGCCAGGTGGCTATTGTTGTTGTTCGAATTTGACATCACATGCACTACTCAGAAGTCTATCAAGGGAAGCATAATTGCAGAATATCTATCAGCTCTACCGGTTGAAGATAACCTCAGACATTTGGAAGATGTATTCCTAGATGAAGAAGTCCACACAACTCAAGAGGAGGGGAAGAATGACACATGGATAATGTTCTTCGATAGAGCGGCAAATCATATGGGATACGGGGCCGGCGTCTTATTCATAGATCCAGAAGGGGCATTTGTGGCATTTTCATTCAGATTAGACTTTGACTGCACAAACAACATTGCAGAGTATGAAGCATGTATCATGGGACTGAAAGCAGCTTTGGCCATAGGGATTTGCAGATTAAAGGTTCATGGTGACTCATCAATTGTTATCTACCAAGTCAGAGGGGATTGAAAAACCAAAGACGAGAAGCTGGTACCTTATCAACAATGTGCAATAACCTTGGCTCAGAAGTTCATGCAAATTGAATTTGGCTACTCCCCAAGAGATACCAATAAGTATGTCGATGCTTTGGCCACCTTGGCTTCAATGATTGAAAATGATCCTTTGGGATGTATCAAACCCTTAATCATAGAGAAAAGAGTACGACCAGTCTACTTGGAAGAAGAATATGCATTGACGGTCGATGGCCGGCCATGGTTTGCTCCTATCATAGATTTCATCAAGGAAGGAAAGTATCCAGTGGAAGCCACAACAGGTGAGAGTAAGTCTCTTATGCGATATGCCTCCCAGTTCATTCTATGCGAAGATATCCTATACAAAAGATCCCATGAAGGAGTGCAGTTAGTCTTTGTTGATGAAGACCAGGCGCAAAACATCATTGAGCAAGTCCATCAAGGAATATGCGGACCTCACATGAATGCTAGAATGCTTGCAAACAAGATTCTCATAATAGGATATTATTGGAACATAATGGAAGCAGACTGTGCAGAGTTCGTAAGGAAATGTCACAAGTGCTAAATCCATGCTAATTTGATACATGTGCCTCCAGTAGAGTTGCATGCTCTTAGCTCTCCATGGCCCTTCTCAACCTGGGGCATAAATGTGATCGAAAAGGTTCACCCTAAAGCTTCAAATGGGCATGAATTCATATTGGTCGCCATTGATTATTTCACAATGTGGGTAGAGGCACAATCATATGCCAAGCTCACAACAAACAAAGTGGCTAAATTTCTACAAGAGTATATCATATGCCAGCATGGAATGCCTCATTCCATAATCTCAGATCAAGGACAATACTTCGGAGGGAGAGTCCAAGAATTATGTGACAAGTTCCACATCAAAAGGCACCGGTCCTCTCCTTATCATCCACAGAAAAATGGGGCAGTAGAGGCGGCCAATAAAAATGTCAAGGTTATCCTTCAGAAGATGGCAGAGTCCAATGTTGACTGGGCAGACAAACTACCTTATGCACTCTGGGCATACAGAACATCCGTAAGAACATCCACTGGGGCAATGCCGTATATGGTATGAAAGTAGTCCTCCCAGTATGAGGTGCCATCACTGAGAGTCTTGATGGAATGCAAGATTCCAGAAGCTGAATGGTTGCAATCCAGATATGATGAGCTAAACTTCGTTGATGAAAGAAGAATGAAGGCAGTTGATAATGTGAAAAATACCAACAAAGAATGGCAGCAACCTTTAACAAAAAGGTGCGTGTTCATCACCTGACAGTAGGAGACCTGGTATTGAAGGAGCATAGAGCACCTATCCATGACCCTAGGGGTAAGTTTCACCCTAATTGGAGCGGACCATTCATGGTAAAGGAAATCTTACCTGGGAAAGCTGTTCGACTGGTCGACATGGAAGGCATCGAGTTACAATACTTGACCAACTTGGATCAAGTGAAGAGATATTACGTGTAGCCTCTACACTCTTCCAAAAAAAAATGGAGGGTGTAGAAGGCTTGTCTCTCACCTGCTGACATCAACAATGGGCATCAATCATTTGAAGAACTTATTGACATGGTTGTCTAGATTCTCCGATGGGGCACAACACCTTTCACCCAGGAATGGTTCATCCTATCATCATAATCAAAGAAAAATTCCTGTTTTTTTGGCTAAATTCTTTCATCTGTCCATTTATCCAACGGATTTCCCAAGAGTTACACATCAAAGCCCATCTTTCATATCATTTGATATAAACTCTCATGAGTATATCAATCTGAGAAATTATAAAATAAAAAAAATCTGGTTGGAACTCTTATCTGTCGTTCATTACATCTGACGACGTCCCAAGATTCCAACAAGCCCATCCTTTCTCAAGCTAATAAAATGGGGTCTTCTCGGTAAGATAAGTCCATTCTACATAAATAACCACAAACTCCTCCAAGCGGCAGACCCACCTGGACAGTTTCTTGTCAGTCCCATTTGGACCTTCACTTTCGCTCATCATGTCTATAGATTTAAGTACTTAAAACTCAGACAGAGTTAGTCATATGTATACATTTCATGTGTAATCTACTAAGGGCATTTCAACATATCTAAACAACAATAATTTAAGATAATTCCAATGATTCATTTTTAACCTCTATTTCTATGTCGGGATTCCTACAGGTCACACCTGGGAGGCTGACAATCCATTGATCCATTGGACAGAGTTACTGAGATAGACAGGGCACTAAAAAATTAGAGCTGGCGTATTGAGTTCACAGAAGATACCTCTTTTCTGTGGAAGCATCAACTAGAGGCACTTCCTCAATTAACAACCATAAAATTATGCTCAGACCTTTTGAAAGTAGCCGCTCAATGCTGGGATCCAACAGTTCATGTCTTCAGGATGGGAGAAGTCGAGTTATGCCCAACTGTAGAAGAATTCAGAGCTTGCCTCCTGCTCACACTTAAGCAGATGATCTTCAAGCCATCTCCAAGAAAAGATTACAAGCAAGAGATACAAGACCTTTTCAGCTGGGATAAGAAAGAAACGGGTCGTTTTGTACAAGATCAACGACTACAGATAAAGCGCATGATCAAGTCATATGCTCATACAAGTCCAACAGGACAAAAAGCACAGGACCAGAGAAGACATGTTTACCTATATTGTAGCATAGCCCGACTATTGCTACGAAGTTGTACAGATACAGAATCTCCAGGCATAATAGATCTCATCAAGCATGCGAGACAAGGTTTTGACATCATCCCTACAGTGTTGGCCAAGACATTAAAGGGCCTTGACTTCATGGCAACTCACCATGATCAGTTTGAGTTGGACAATTTTAGCGGATCACCATATCTTCTTTAAATTTGGTTAACAAAGAGGTTATGATTAGTTGAGGAATCTGAAGCAACGACCCTCAACCCTTTTCAATTGGCAAAAAGAGCAGATCCTATGGCCTATAAGATGAACACAAATTGGTTCAGCCGCCTCAAAGAAATAACCACAACAGACATCAGATGAAAATGCATTTGGTGGAAGCAAAAGCGGGTTGTCACAAATACAGAGAATAGTTTGCATGTCCGGTTCATGGGGCTGACTCATACCTCATTTTATTCCCCAAGAAGGCTACCTCAGCAATTCAATATCCCACCAAGCACCAGCAGAGAAGTGACTGATTGTGAACTTCCTAGAAAGTTGACATTAGATCTGGTTGATACCATTGCTCGTGAATGGAATAATCAAAATGTTCAAACATTCCCTAGAGTTGCACCAATCAAGAAACCAATAACATTTTAGGTTTTTTTAAATTCCAGTGTGTTTCATGAACTATGTCTCTTAGATTCAACAAAGAAACATTTGATTAACCATAATCATTCATATGCTATATGAAATTTTCAATGTTTTGATAAGTGCAGGTACTTAAACCAGAATCTTAATCAAAGAAAAGACAGCAAGTCCTCCATCCAAACAAATCAAAGCTGAGCCCAAGCTCGTGTAACCAGCCTTGTATTCACAGCCTAGCTTTATACAAGAAGAGGTTCCAAACCTACAAATCAGCCTTGTATTCATAGCCTAGCTTCATACAATAAGAGATTCATCAGCCTACAAATGGATCAAGCCAGGTCCAAGCCTATACATACCTTGCATCATGAGTTCCACCTTAGCAAGAAGAGGTTCCCAGTCGACAAATGAGCCTTATATTCACAACCTAGCTTCGTACAAGAAGAGGTTTATCAGCCTACAAATGGATCAAGCCAGGTTCAAGCCCTCGAGTACCTTGAATCATGAGTTCCACCACAGCAAGAAGGGGTTCCCAGCCTACAAATGAGCTTTGTCACAGCCTAGCTTCGTACAAGAAGAGGTTTATCAACCAATAAATGGATCAAGCCGGGTTCAAGCCCGCGTATACCTTGCATCATGAGTTCTACCTCAGCAAGAAGAGGTTCCTAGCCTACAAATGAGTCTTGTATTCATAGCCTAGCTTTATACAAGAGGAGCAATCATCAATTTTCCAAGAAGAGCAAATCTTCTTGCCAGTCGAACTACGTTCTGGGCTTGATTTCTAGGCAGTTTAGGATGAATCACCCTAAGTGCAGCCCAATGAGCAATCTCACTCATATCCCAAAAATGTGATTTTTTTTATCTTTAGCCTTCAATTGGTAACAATCTCGGCTAAATAGGGGAATCTATAAGTACCCCATTTTTGCCACCCTCAGCATAAGTGAACCAATATGGTTGGTTTTTGGCTTTTAACCCAAGGGTTTGTGATTCTTTAATGAACCTCACAGCAGAGTCATGGGCTATTACCTACTTGGATGTACAGGTTGTGAAATTATCTTCGAAATGAGACCGAATCATCAAATTCTGACGTCAAACAAGGAAGATGTCATAGTTTGAAAGTGCAAGGGCATTTACATAAATATCGTATGATGCATGCATTATCATTCAAACTTCAAGACATCATATCTTGGTCATCTGATATCGGAATCAGATGATTCAAAGGCCAATATTCCTTATTTTCAGTCCTCTTCAAAGTGGACGTGAAAAATCCTAGGTAGAAATTACCAATGGGCCCCATGCAAGCTTTCATGCAAAATTATCGTTAGAACTTCAAAGCTTCATATATTTGTCGTTCTATGTCGGATTCAGATGATTCCAAGGACATTATTCTTCATTTGTGATGTTCTACAAAGTGGACGTAAAAAATCTCGGGTAGAAGTCTCCGAAGGGTCCCATGCAAAATTACAATGGAAATGGTCATTTAATTTTTGAAAATTCATATTTTGGTCACCCCATATCCAAATCAGGTGATTTCAGTTTCATTATGTTCCATTTTTAGTACTCTAAAAAGCGGACGTAAAGGATTTCTGGTAGAAGAAGTTTTCGAAGGATCCCTGCAGAATGGTTAGCCAAATTATCGATAATTGGCTTGCTTAAACTTTAAAAATTCATAACTTGGCCATTTTATTTTCAAATGAGGTGATTCAAGTTCCAATATTTTTTATTTTTAGTGTTCTACAAAGTGAACGTAGAAAATTTAGAATAGATGCTATCAAAAAATTCCATATGGAAGGGTGACAGAAATTGACTATGAAATATTAACCTTGGTCCAAACCAGCTTAATCCAGCTTAGTCTAACTTTGCCCGACCCAGCTCAGACTAATCCAGAGTGTCAGCCCATATGCATACATTTCTTTTATATGTGTATAATGTATAATATATTATTGTATATAATATATATATATATATATATGTATATATTATTGTATATATATATATATATATAAATATATATATAATATATTATATATATATATATATATATATATATATATATATATATATATATATATATATATATATATATATATATATATATATATATATTATAGGAAAGAGAGAGGAAAAAGAGGCCGTGGAAAGAAAGAGGAAAGAGAGGCTGTGGGGAAGAGAGAGGGAGAAAGAGAAAAGGAAAGAGAGAAAAATAAAAGAAAAAGAAAAAAATGTTTTCTTGAAAGAAAACGTGAAAGAGAGAGGAAAAAAAAGGAAGGAAAGAGGAAGGAAAGAAAAGGGAAAAAAAAAAGAAAAAGAAAATAAAAAAGGAAATGTTTTCTAGAAAGAAAACATGAAAAAAAAAAGAGAAATGAAGAAAGAAAAGAAAAAGGAAAGAAGAAGAAAAGGAAGAAGAAGAAAGGAAGGAAGAAGAAAAGGAAAGAAGGAATTTTTTAGAAGAAGGAAAGAGAGAAAGGAAAGGGAGAATGGATTTTCTAGAAGAAGAAGAAGAAAAAGGAAAGAAAGGAAGCAGAAAAAACATGGGAAAGAGAGAAGAAATGAAAGAAAAAAATGGAAAGAAAGGATTTTCTAAAAGAAAAAGAAGAAAAAGAAGGAAGAGAGAATAAGAGAGAAGAGGAGAGAGAGAGAGGGACGTTTCTACTCTAGAAACATATAGAAAATGTGGAGAAGAGAGAAGAGAGAAGAGAAAAGGGAGGGAAGAGAAGAAAGAAAAGAAGAAAAAGGGAAAAAATGATTTTTTTAGAAAAAAGAAGAAAAGAAAAGAAGGATCTTCTAGAAGAGGAGAGTAAAAGCATAAATAGCCAAGAGAAAGAGAGAGGAGGTTCTTCTCTAGACCACAAGGAGAGAGAGAACATGGGTAAGAGAGAAAAATATGAGAGAGGTAGAAAGAGTGAGAGAAGAAGAAGAGAAAAGAAAGAAAAGAAAAGAAGAAAAGAGAGAAAAAGAAGAGAGAGAGAAGCAGAAGAGAGGAGCAGGAGGATTCACATTCAAAGAGCTTGATAAAATCTCCAGACATCCTATATCTTTGGTTTCGCTCGATTCGAGCACAAGGTTAGTACCTTAAATGAATTTAGAGGTCTTTAAAATGCTCGAATGTCAATTGTGCTTGAAAAAGGCTAATTTCTATGAAATCTCGATTAGGAATGCTCTGTTGCATGCATATTGATATTAGGATGCCTATGTCTAGCATTTTTTATGAATGATAATTTGTCCAAACTACTCAATGATGAAGTTTTGAATGATATATGATGATGTTTGATATTTTTGACAAGTTTCATAAAGTGGTTTTCTAATCTGAAATTTTTAGATTTAGAATTCAAACTTAGGACGTGCATCACATGTAGTTTTTCTTAGATTTTGAAGTCAAAATTTTTATGGGAGTCTCTCTGATATATTATAACACTACCCTAAAAATTTCGTTCCATTTGGAATTGAAAAAGTATATATCAAAAAATTTGTCTTTGACATTGTTGTTTTACTTGGATATAATGCAAATCCTCTATCAGAATGTCTCTAGACAAGGGTCTTATGGCCATGATCAGGAAATAAACTTCATATAAACTTTTTAGATATAAAAGTCTTCTCAATAATGGCACTGGTTTCATATTTTTTTGATTTTTTTATTGAATTGATATCGATTTTTAAGTGTATAGTGCTCTGATTTTGAATCTGTCAAGATGTACTGATTTGCATGATTGAAAAGAATTATTTTTCACATAGAAAATATACTTTTTACACTTATTTTTCTTAATGAAATTTTAGATCAGATAGTTATCTACATGGATATATGTCTGGATTTAATTTTCATTAATTATAAGATTTTAAACGGAATTTATGGTGTAACTGGTCAAAAATATGGAACAGAATTGACCAGTGCACATGTCCGGTCTTAGGGCATATCTTTGACCTATTTTGCTCTCTATTGGGATTCGACTCCTTCATATGAAATATAACATATTGAGTCATCTTTCTATGAAAAAATGTTGAGCTAGATTTGAGTTACAGAAGACATACGTATGGTCATTCTTGTGTAATGTGACAGAATCTGAAAGTAGTTTATATTTTGCCCATTATCTGAAACCTTGTGTCACAATTTTGACAGTTTTGAGTCATTAATCTTTCCAAATGTCTTCATAAAAAAATTACAATATTTTCAAATAACATTGAACATATGTTTTTGATAATTTTACACTTTTCAAAAAAAGTTTCATTGATATCTCATTCATTGTAACATGCAATTGTTTGTTTGAGTAAATTCTATCATATTTGGATAAATGGTTATATTTGGAGCATTCATATGTTTTGTTTGGATTGTGCATACTATATTTGCCATATTTTATGTGTTGTTATAATTGGTAGAATAAATAAATTTTTATCATATTTAACAAAATCTTAATAATTACCATTTTTAAGTCTTACTATGCTTAGAAAATAACATATAAGATATTATCTTTTTTGAAACATTCATGCCATATTTGCATTCTATGATTGGTACTTATCATATTGATATATAAATGTATACACTGATTTCTTACCATTTTTAAGTCTTACTATGCTTAGAAAATAGCATATAAGATCTTACCTTTTTGGATAATTCATACCATATTTGCATTCTATGTTTGGTATTTGCCATTTTGATATATAGATGCATATATTAATTTCTTACCATATTAGGTCTTGCCATGCTTAGATTAACATATTAGATCTTGCCATATTAGGTTCTTGTCTTATTTGCAATGCATGCTATATTAGGGAGATTTTCATAATCTTACTATATGTTGTGATAGTTACCATAAATATCATACATGTCATGCTTAGATAGAATATTCTATTTATGGCAATAACTTAATTTATGTTGCACCCTAGTCGAACTGCCATATCTGTACACCTAGCAAACATATTAGGTGTGGGGACGGGCATTTAGGCACCCACATTCTTTGGAAGGGCATAATGGAAAATAATAAAATCTTAATAAAGAAAGAAAATGTTTTGCCAAACCTTTTAAAATTAAAATTGAGGATGAAAAGGGTAATTCAGGATGATTTCACCCCTTGATAAACCCTAAACCTAGAACAGGTTTTAAATCCTAAACCTAGAACAGGTTTTAAACCCTATACCTAGAACAGTTCTCACATTCTAACGTAGAACAGGTTATCATCCCGAACTACGTAGATTCTGATTCCTAGGTCAAACCTTAGGATACGTAGGCCATTTGGGAGAAACCCAAATTTGGATCCACACCTCAGTCCACTCGGGCTATCCATAGATCCACTAGGATATTCATCCTCATTTTAACCCAAATAGGGCTATCCACATTTCAACCCAGAAAGGGTTATCCACATTTTGACCCAAATAGGGTTATCCACATTTTGACCCAAATAGGGTTATTCTTAGATCCACTAGGACTATCTATCAGTTCGTATGCACTATCCAGATCCTAACCCATAAGGTTTTCTCATCCTTTCAAGCATACACGTCAACTTTGAACAATGAACTTAATCATGCATAAGCATAAATCGCAGCCATAAACTTTAATCACACCTGAACTACTATGGTGAACCTGATTTTTGAAATAATTTTATGATACATAGGTAATTTGATGGATACAGATTCGGTTCAATGATATCAAAACACTTGGTTTGGTTTAGTTGAATAGATAGAGTCTCTCATAGGAAAGGTATATGAGACCGATTTCGATCAGGCGGTTTGGGTGCCTAACCCCTTCCCAGAATAATAACTTGATGCTTACCCAATCTCTGATGGATCAGAATTCTAATCTAAGGGTCATGAGTCAATCGAAGTTTTACCTTAGGGTGAGATTTCACATTTCTAAGGTCCTAGACCTTAATGTAGGTGGCGACTTCCAAAAAAAGATTACGATCATTGTCCTCACACCTGTCTGCCATCCTTATATCATAATCAAGACCGTGCACTGTGCCACGATGCCTGGTCTGGTAGGTAACATACCTTATGGGCGTTTGATCACCACTTTGCTCACTCGCCTGCAGGTCGACTTGGTCGATGAGAGAATTCATGAGGATACTTTTTCGACTGATCTTGACTGGGAGGCGATCTGCAGGATGGGGATGTGAGATGCGCAGGTCAGTGACAAGGAGAGAAACGCTATGGTGCATCCCTGTACTCGAGTAGAGATAGCAAATGTGGAGGTAGCAGCAACAGCAGCAGTAGGTCCACGAGGGCGATATTGAGGACGATGATGATAGGATGTTCATGGACGTGGATGCCATACCTCCTCCATCACCACAACATTCTACTGGAGCTGGCCCTTCTCGGGTTCCTTCCCACTCAGCAGGCCCTTCACACCCACCAAGAGATGAAGTGATGGGGTTGCTACATGAGATTCTGGAGGCCCAGCGTGCTACTGATCAGTGGGTGGCGGATCTGGCAGCTAGTCTCCAGGTGACCCAGATTCAGGTAGCCTGGCTTACGAGGGTATATGCTGAGGATTATGATCGAGATCATGAGGCACCTCCTCCTCCAGCACCCCCAGCTCCATGATGCCTTTATTTCTTTTGTACAATATACTATAGAGTAACTGTCTGGATTGTGGACCATGCTCTGATTAGGATATATTTTAGTTTTATTTTCATTTGATATATACATAGAACTTGTTTCTCCTTTTCATATGTGCATTATTCTTTGTCTTAGTTATTGTCTCATACAACACAGGTGTTTATGGTGTGTTCTTATTAAATCTTTTAAATTTTATCCTAACTCAGTTCACGAACTCTTGTGGAAGTATACAGGTTTAAAAGAGAGAGCCCGAGAGCTCTGATACCAAGTTGTCACACCCTAATTCTGAACCAACCAGAATGGTGTGATGAACCGTCTATAAACCAACGGTTCAACCAGGATCTCCTATAGGCTGTGTCTATTTGATTAAATTAGATACAACCACAACCATAATCAGAGTAAATAAACAATAGCGGAAGTCTTTAATATAAATGAACTGTTAATTATCCAATTATCTCCAAATGACTAAAGACATAAAAAAATATAGTAATCTATTACATGTTTTGATAATCCAACAATTAAATCTAATTGAAAACACATGAGTTGCACTCGCATGATGAATCATGTGACTCCACCATAGCCTCTACATCCATCGCAGCAACATGTCCGTACATTGGTGCATTCATATAATCTTTCATGGTAGGACCTGCATCATCAAATAAAATATTCGACGTCGAAAGGGTAAGCACACATCATGGCTTAGTGAGCAAACAAAACAATGCAACAAACATATGCATGCAAACAAACAATGCAACAAACATATGCATGCATTCAATTCATATCTTTGGTTTGGTTTATAAGTTTGTAATGTGCAATAGAAAGGATTGGTGGCCGTTGCACCTCAATACACGAGTGAATGAAGTCGTCCAATGGATTAAACACCATTTCCGTCCCACATGCACCCATCATCGAATAGAGATAGAGCTAAAGTATCTGGATCAAACATCACATAACACTTCCCCTGATGCCCTACCCATACCAACACGTAAGCCCTTATTGGCAAAGGCTTGCAAACTGGGCTCGCAACTAACCAATCCTAATGTCAAACAGTATATCCTAGGCCTTGCCCCAGCATCCCTCAATACGTCCATAGAGATAGAGCTAAGGCCCCCCGATAGAGTTAGAGACTACACGGTCTGAGATCACCTCCCTTGATGCCCTACAATGTAATAGTTCTGCTAAGATAATGGCGATACGACGATGTCAGTGGACAAGTCTTGAGTAGAGATAGAGCTAGAGTCTAGCGATCAGGATGAACCCCAATGTCATGTCCTCCCCCTGATGCTCCACTCGCATCAAGCACACTAACCACACACATACATTCACATGCCTATTCCTAGCATCATTATCATTATCATGTTATAAATAAATAGAATTAAATATGCATGAGTAATAATAGCAGGAATATTGGATGACATGTGAAATACACATTACAAGCATACAAGCATAGAATCATTCAAGGCATCGGACTCAATAAGTAAAATAGTTTATTATTAGCCAATTAAATTAGGTATTGTTCCCTCACCTTTGGTCGATGGTTGTTCCTCTTCAAGCTTTGTAAATCACTTTTAAACAACTTGGACACCTAACAAATTTATAGATTTTAAATTAAATTTTATTTTCTACAATTCAGACTTTCAGAGACTGGCCGCAGGTGTGGCTGCACCTGTGGTCTCAAATTCTGCAACCACAGGGTGTGTGGTCGCAAGGTGCGGTCACATATGATGCGACCATACATGTGACCACACCCTCCTTAAATTTCCCTGAGGGCGTGTGGTCGCTATGTGTGGTCACATATCACGCGACCACACCCTCCCTGAAACTTTCCCAAGGGTGTGTGGTCGATATGTGTGGTCGCATATCATGAGACCATACATGCAACCACACCCTCCTTGGAACTTTCCCAAGGGTGTGTGGTCGGTTATGTGTGTCTCGTGCGGTCGCATATCATGCGACCACACATGCAACCACACATGTGATGGTCGACTTTTCAACTCCCAACTCAATTCCTTCATGTTTTGATTCCTTGGCTCATCATCATGATCCTTCCTACGATTGTTCTATGGTTTAAAATTCATAATTTAGATAATCCATCATCTAATAGATTCCCTCCATGGATCTCTTAGAATTTTTCCATGGTTTGATGATTGGGGTCTCACTTTGAATCACTATCTCCTCCATGATCTATTCTAGGTATTCAACTGATATGGGGGATGGTTTCATACCTTATACTTGTTGAAGATTCAGAGTTCTCTCCGAATTTCCTTCTCTTATTCTTCTTTTTTAATTCTCCTTCTCTTCATCCTCCTCTCTTTCTCTCACTTTTAGTTTGAGTTCTAAAAGGATGGAAGAGGCTAAGGGACGTCCTATATATAGAGGAAAACCCTCCATATAGAGTCCTACTTAGATTAGGAAAGAACCCCCTTTAGATTAGGAAGGTTTCCTAATCACAGAGTCTGTCTGACTTAGTGTGGTCGCAGAACCCGTCAACTATACAGCCAAAAACTACGACCACACAACCCAGACTTCTGTGGTCGCTTTATTCTGAGGTGTAGTCCACCACACCTATTTAGGTATGCGACCACACCCTCCTAAATAGCTAATTTTGGGTTTACTTTCATACCTAGCCTTGTGGTTTCTTCACGCACTTGGTCCTCTTGACCCGACCATGATAGGGAAACCTGATACAAGGTGGTAAGACTGGTTAGTATGATACGGGTCTTACTACTCCCCCTCTTATTATAAATTTCATCATCAAAATTTGTACATACCTTTCAAGTCGAAAAGATGAGGATATTGCTTTCGCATAACATTCTCTTCTTCCAATGTGATCTCTTCTACATCTTGGCTCCTCCAATTAACCTTAACATAATAAATGTCATGGTTGCATAGATGTTGAACCTTTTGACTAGTCATTTCAGTTGGTGCTACTTCGAATGTCAAATCATCAGTTAGACCCAGTGGATCCACTGTTATCATGTGTGCTGGATCTCTGATGTACTTCTTCAGTAATGAGATATGAAATACATCATGCACACTTGACATAGATGGGGATAGTGTGAACTGATATGCCACTTTCCCATGTTTAGCTAGAATTTCATATGACCTGACATATCTCGGACTTAGCTTCCCTTTCTATCCTAATCATTTTGAGTCTCGCATAGGTGATATTTTCAGGAATACATTATCTCCTATGATGAATTCAACGTCTCGACATCGATTATCTGCATACTATTTCTGACGATTCTGAGCTATTCTAACTCTTTCCTTGATAATGTCGACTACTCGACAAGTCTCTTCAACAAACTTTGGTCTAACAATACTCTGTTCTCCAACTTCATTCCAAAACAAAGGAGTTCGACACTTCCTACCATACAGTGCTTCATAGGGTGACATTTGTATAGTAGCCTGATAGCTTTTGTTATAGGAAAACTCGATCAATGGTAGTTTTTCATCCCATGATCCTTTGAAATCAATAACACAGGCTCGAAGCATGTCTTCTAAAATCTGAGTGGTACGCTCTGACTACCCGTCTGTCTAAGGATGGAACGCAGTACTGAACTTCAAAGTTGTACCCGTAGCCTTCTCCTTTCCAAAACTTTGAGGTAAAGCGTGAGTCTCTGTCGGACACAATGCCTTCAGGTACACCATACAATCTGACAATATTATCCGCATATAGCTTGGCCAACCTCTCTAGGGTATACTGAGGTCGTATAGCTATGAAACGAGCTGTCTTAGTTAAATGATCCACAATTACCCAGACCATGTCAACTACTCGGAACGTCAATGGTAATCCGGTGAAGAAATTTATAGTGATGCAATCCCATTTCCATGCTGGTTCTGGCAGTGGCTGCAATAATCATGCAGGTCTTTTCCTTTCAGCCTTTACCCTCTGACAATTTAGGCATTGAGACACAAATTTAGCTACATCCGCCTTCATTCCTCTCCACCAATATAGCTTCTTCAGATCATGATACATCTTCGTACTTCCAGGATGTACCGAATAAGCGGTGGTGTGAGCTTCCTTCATTAGTCAGTGTCTAATATCCAAGTCTTCATTTTCAGGAACACATACTCTTCCTTTGTATTTTAGTACCTTTTCAACGTCCAAGGTGAACTCAGGAGTAGTCCTACCTTTTTCGTTGTCTTCTTGCACCGTTCTCAGATAGGGGTCTGATTTAATAGCGGCTTTCACTTCTTCTAATATATCAGGTATAATCTTCAATGTGGCAAACATATTTGAAAACTGATGAATATACCCTTGGTTGGTTGATCCATCCGGTGTATCTATCATGAACTGCTCATTACCATAATTGAATACTTTTCCTGTAATACACATTACTGCATTCGTGTTAACTTCTCCCTAGGATTTGATCATTGCTTTTCTGCTTAGCGCATCAACAACTACATTAGCCTTTCCTGAATGATACTGGCTATTGCAATCATAATCCTTCAATAATTTCAGCCATCTTCTTTGTCTCATGTTCAACTCCTTCTGATTAAAAAGATAAGTGAGACTCTTATGATCTGATTTAATATGAAATTTCTCTCCTTACAAATAATGTCTCCATATCTTGACAGCATGTACTACTGCTGCTAATTCCAAGTCATGGGTGGGATAGTTCTTCTCATGTGTCTTCAGCTGTCTTGAGGCATACGTAACTATTTATTCTCCTTGCATAACTACACATCCTAAACCTAACCCAGATGCATCAGTGTACAAGATAAATGGTTGTCTTGGGATCGAAATAGTCAAGATGGGAGCTGATATCAATTTAGCTTTCAATGTTTGGAAACACTCTTTACATTTATTGGTCCAAACAAACTTTTCTCCTTTCTTGGTTAGACTGGTGAGAGGTACCACGATTCTAGAGTAATCTTCCATGAATCGTCAATAATAACCAGCTAAACCTAAGAAACTTCTTATTTATGCAACATTCTTAGGTGCTTCCCATTTCACAATGGCTTCAATCTTGCTAGGATCCACTTTAATTCCTTCAGTGGATACAACATGGCCTAAGAAAGTGACTTCATTTAGCCAAAACTCACACTTTGTAAATTTGGCGTAATGCTTCTCTTTTCTTAGTCGCTATAGAGTGGCTCTTAGATTTGTGACATGAGTTTCTTTGTCCTTGGAGTAGACTAATATGTCATCAATAAACACAATGACTGATGTATCCAACTTATCATAGAATACTCAATTCATGAGTTCCATAAAAGTTGCGGGTGTATTGGTTAATCCAAAAGACATGACTAAAAATTCATAATGTCCATATCTTGTTCTGAATGCTGTCTTTGGAATATCATCTTCCTTAATCCTCAACTGATGGTATCCTAATCGAAGATCAATTTTGAAGAACACCCTGGCACCTTGCAATTGATCGAACAAGTCATCGATCCGAGGCAACGGGTATCGATTCTTGATTATAAGCTTATTCAATTCTCGATAGTCTATACACAATCGAACGCTACCGTCCTTCTTTTCACAAATAATACCGGCGCTCCCCATGGTGGTATGCTAGGTTTGATATAACCCTTGTCCAGTAATTCTTGTAATTGTACCTTCAGTTCCTTCAGTTCAGTAGGAGTCATTCAATAGGGTGCTTTAGATACTGGTGCGGCTCCGGGTAAAAGATCTATAACAAACTCTGTCGCTCAGTCGGGTGGTAGTCCTGGTAGTTTCTCAAGAGATACATTCAAAAAGTCACGCACAACATCAATATCCTCCATTCGTGGTGCTTCCTTGGTGAGCTCGACCACGGATACTAGATACACAATTCCACCTTTCTCGAGGCATTTTCTAGCCTTTAATGTAGAGAGAATGAGTTTTCGTTTACGGGGAAGTTTGGTTCTCGCAAAACTAAACTCTGCTCCTTCCTTGTCTTTAAATGTCAGTTTCTTTTCTGCACAAAATAGGTTTGCAAAGTGCTATGCTAACTAATCCATTCCCATGATAACGTCAAAGTCTGCCATCTCAAGTTGAATTATTGTTGCATCCAAAATCTTTTTGTCGATAAGAACTGGACATGGTCCAAAACCTTTTTCTAGTTCCACTTCTAATCCCATAGGTGAACGTACCAGCAATTTATAGTCTAAAGGTCTGAGGGGTAGATTTAGCTTCTTTCCAAATGATACAGATATAAAAGAATGAGTAGCTCCAGAATCAAAGAGTACTCTAGCGGGTATGCCATTATTAGGTACGATACCTGTGATTTGATTTAATTTAGTCTACATGCTCACACAAGGTAATACAAAATGAAAGGTTTAGGTCATATCTGTGACCACATCAGGCGATGCGGAAGTATCCTCAGATGTAACTGCATAAACCTTTTCTTCCTGTAGCTGCTTCCTGGGCTTAGGACACTCCCTTGAATAATGTCCTATTTGATTACAGTTAAAGCATTTTACTCCCTTACTACTCTGCTTCTGTTGAGGTTGGACTGTTGGTGTAGTCTTGGTTGCAGCATTGAAGCCTTGAGTACGAAGGGTTTAAAGGTCTTTTTGTTCCCTCCATGATATGAATTTCCATTAGGCCTTTTGATACCTCTGTTCTGAGCAAAATAACTTTTCCTCTGGTTCGATTCCAGTACTTGAGCAATTTGTACCGCTTCATTATAAATCTTCTTTTCCAGTCCCAATACATGCTCATTGATACTTCCCCTAAGTCCCATGACGAACCTTCGGGTTTTGGTATTTTCCTCCTGCATGCTAGAGGGAGCAAAGAAAAATAGCTCTTCATAACGCTATTGATACACATCCACCATCATCTGTCCCTGGTACAGACTCATAAACTCTTTTTTCATCGCATCTCTGAAACTTCTGGGAAAATACTTCTCGAAGAATACTTCATTATAGATAGCCCAGGTCAATTGGGCATTCTTCGTTAACAGATAACTTCGAGTAGACTTACACCAATGGTGTTGTGAGGACAAAGATTGAAATATTTAGAAGTCGCCACCTAGATTTAGGTCTAGGACCTTAGAAATGTGAATCTCACCCCAAGGTAAGACTTCGATTGACTCATGACCCTTACATTGGAATTCTGGTCCATCAGAGATTGGGTAAGTGTCAGGTTACGGTTATGGGAAGGGGTTAGGCACCCAAACCGCCCGATCGAAATCGGTCTCCTATACCTTTCCTATGCTAGACTCTATTTGCTAAGCCAAACCAAACCAAGGGGTTTGATATCATTGAACCGAATCTGTATCCATCAGATTGCCTAGGTATTACGGATTTATTCTGAAAATCAGGTTCACCATCGTAGTTCAGGTGTGATTAAAGTTTATGGATGTGATTTATGCTTGTGCATGATTAAGTTCATTGTTCAAGTTGAAGTTTATGCTTGAAAGGTTGAGAAATCCTATGGGTTAGGATCTAGATAGTCCATGTGGACTGATAGATAGTCCTAGTGGATCTAAGAATAACTCTATTTGGGTCAAAATATGGATAACCCATTCTGGGTTGGAATGTGGATAACCCTATGTGGGTTAAAATATGGATAAATATCCTAGTGGATCTATGGATAGTCCAAGTGGACTAAATGTGTGGATAACCCTATTTGGGTTAAAATATGAGGGATATCCTAGTGGATCTATGGATAGTCTGAGGACTAAAATGTGGATCCGAATTTGGGTTTCTCCCAAATGACCTACGTATCCTAGTGTTTGCCCTAGGAATCAGAATCCGCATAGTTCGGAATTGGGTTGAAATGGATGGATATCCTAGTGGATCTATGGATAGTCCGAGTGGACTAAGCTATGGATCCGAATTTGGGATTCTCCCAAATGGCCTACGTATCCTAGGGTTTGACCTAGGAATCAGAATCCGCGTAGTTTGGGCTAGATAACCTGTTCTAGGTTAATGATTGAGAACCTATTCTAGGTTTAGGGTTTAGAACCTATTCTAGGTTTAGGGTTTGTCGAGGGGCAAATCGTCCTAAATTACCCTTTTCATTCTGAATTCTAATTATGGAAGGTTTGGTAAAGAATTCTCTTTCTTTATTAAGATTTTATTATTCCCAATATGCCCTTCCCAAGAATGTGGGTGCCTAAATGCATGTCCCCACACCTAGATTGTCTTCTAGAAGTGTGTAGATATGACAGTTTGACTAGGGTGTTGCATAAAATAAGTTATTGCCAAAAAATAGAATATTCTATCTAAATATGGCACATAAAACATTTATGGCAAGAAATTCACATACAGTAAGATTGTTTAAAAAATCTTTCAAATATGGCATGTATTGCAAATAAGGCAAGAGCCTATATGGCATGATCTAGTATGCTATCTTCTAAGCATGGCAAGATCCTAATTTCTATTTCTTTCCATATTTAGGATTTTCTACCTTAATTATTATTTTATTTCCATTTTTTAGGGTTTTCTACCCTAATTGTTATTTTCTTTCCATTTTAGGGTATTCTACCCTAATTATTATTTTATTTCCATTTTTTTTTTTCCCCCATTTTTTTTCCTTTTTTTTTTATTTTTTTATTTCCATTTTTTAGGATTTTCTATCCTAATTGTTACATTCTTTCCATTTTAGGGTTTTCTACCCTAATTATTATTTTATTTCCATTTTTTAGGGTTTTTCTACCCTAACTGTTACTTTCTTTCCATTTTAGGGTTTTCTACCTATTATTATTTCTAGGTTTTCATTATTTATCCATTGTCCCTAATTATTATTTTATTTCCATTTTTTAGGTGTTTCTACCCTAATTGTTTCTTTCCATTTTAGGTAACATTGTTTCCATTTTTTAGGGTTTTCTACCCTAATTATTATTTTTTATTTTCCCCTAATTATTATTTTATTTCAATTTGGGTTTTCTACCCAAATTATTATTTTATTCTATTTTAGGGTTTTCTACCCTAACTATTACTTTCTTTCTATTTTAGGGTTTTCTACCCTAATTGTTACATTCTTTCCATTTTAGGGTTTTCTACCCTAATTGTTATTTTATTTCCATCTTAGGGTTTTCTACCCTAAATGTTATTTTCTTTCCATTTTTTAGGGTTTTCTAACCTAATTGTGACAATAAGCATTTAATATAGCATGTGAGCAAGTGTAGCAGACAAATATGGCAATAAACATGTGTATCATTCCAATCATGGCAATGTGATTATTTCAATTATGGCAGTGTGATCATTCCAATTATGGCAGTGTGACCATTCCAATTATGGCAGTGTGACCATTCCAATTATAGCAGTGTATGCATACGAGTATCCGAACATAGCATGTGAACAAATAGAGCATCAAATATGGCATGTGAGAAACAACCAAAGCATATGAGAATCAATCAAAACATGATGGAACATGCAGCAAGATGACAGCTTTGTCAGGCTGGACCAAAATGGGCACATAGGGCACTGTACTTATTCAAAAAATTCTTAAAAGATATCCTCGGATAGAGGACTCAGAGGCCAACATTTTGTCTCAAAGATGCTAATCCTGAAAGAGACCATAGGCAGGTCGAAAACATTCCCCAAGTATAGGCAAATACACTGGTCAGATCTATTCCAGATTCTGGCCAGTGGTACTATAAAATCAATATAAAATCATATAGCTCATGAAAATAAAATCCAAATACATGGTCAGAAAGAGGACTCAGAGGCCAACATTTTGTCTCAAGGAAGCTAATCCTGAAAGAGACCATAGGCAGGTCGAAAACATTCTCCAAGTACAGGCAAATACACTGGTTAGATCTGTTCCAGATTCTGGCCAGTGGTACTATAAAATCAATATAAAATCATATAGCTCATGAAAATAAAATCCAAATACATGGTCAGAAAGAGGACTCAGAGGAAAACATTTTGTCTCAAGGAAGCTAATCCTGAAAGAGACCATAGGCAGGTCGAAAACATTCCCCAAGTGCAGGCAAATACACTGGTCAGATCTGTTCCAGATTCTGGCCAGTGGTACTATAAAATCAATATAAAATCATATAGCTCATGAAAATAAAATCCGAATACATGGTCAGAAAGAGGACTCAGAGGCCAACATTTTGTCTCAAGGAACCTAAGGCAAACAGAGGCATCTTTCTAATGCTAGACACCAATCTCAGACATGCATTTGCAGTATGCTTTGACTTTGAAAAAATAAACTGACAAAAGCGATGGGTGATTCTTACCTCAGGCTTCTTCTCTCACCTTCTCTCCTTTGCATCTTCTCATCATCCTCTTTGCTGCCTCTCTGATCCTCCCTCTTTTCCTCTAGATCTTCTCTTCTTAACACCTCTCTCTCTCTCTCTCTCTCTCTCTCTCTCTCTCTCTCTTTTTTCTTTTTTCTTCTTCTTCTCTTTTCTTTCGATTTTTTTCTCTCTCTCACTCACGTTTTTCTCCCTCCAAAAAACATTTCCCTTTTTTTTTTTTTTTTTTTTTCTTTTTTTTCCTTTTTCTTTCCTTCCTTTTTTTTTTCTTTCTTTCTCCTCTCTCTCTTTCACGTTTTCTTTCTAGAAAACGTGAAGGGGAATCTTTTTCCCCCTTTTCTCTTTTTTTTTCTTTTATTTCTCTCTCTTTCTTTTTTTCTTCTCAAGATCTTTTGGATTATCTCAAAACCCTAAATCCCCTTCTCTTTCACGTTTTCTCTCTCCCCTCTTTCCTTTTTCTTCTCAAAATCTTTTTGGATTATCTCAAAACCCTAAATCCCCTTCTCTTTCATGTTTTTTTTCTCTCCCCTCTTTCCTTTTTCTTCTCAAAATCTTTTGGATTATCCCAAAACCCTAAATCCCTTTCTCTTCCACGTTTTTTCTCTCCCCTCTTTCCTTTTTCTTCTCAAAATCTTTTGGATTATCTCAAAACCCTAAATCCCTTTCTCTTCCACATTTTTTCTCTCCCCTCTTTCCTTTTTTTTCTCAAAAATCTTTTGGATTATCTCCAAAACCAAAATCCCCCTTCACTTTTACGTTTCTCTCTCCCCTCTTTCCTTTTTCTTCTCAAAATCTTTTGGATTATCATTTATATATAATAATATATATTATATACATATATACACATATATTTAATAACATACATACATATACATACATATATATATATATATATATATATATATATATATATATATATATATATATATATATATATATATAATATAAATATTGTGAACATAGATGAACTGATTCGAAATGGGTTGGGACTTAATATGGGTTGAGCTAGGTTGGACCAAAACTGGTTTGAACTGAGTTGACTGGACTGATTGGAATTAACTGGGTTTTTTCTCCTTGTCATTTCACGGGTCATTCCCACTTTTATCCCGCATGGAATTTTTTGATGGCCTCTATTCTAAATTTTTTGCGTTCATTTTGTAGAACATTAAAAATGAGGAATATAGGAACTTGAATCACCTCATTTGGAAGTAAAATGGTCAACTTATGAATTTTTGAAGTTTAAGCGGACCAATTACCGATAATTTGGCTGACCATTCTGCATGAGATCCTTCGGAGGCTTCTGCCGGAAATATTTTACGTCCACTTTATGGAGCACTAAAAATGGAACATAATGAGACTGGAATCACTGGAATCCGACGTAGAACGGAAAAGATATGCAGTTTTGAAGTTCTGACGATAATTTTGCATGCAAGCTTGCATGGGACCCACTGATGACTTCTACCCGGGATTTTTTTACGTCCACTTTGTAGAACATCATGAATGAAGAATAATGGTCTTGGAATCATCTGAATCCGATGTCGGATGATCAAGATATGATGATTTGAAATTCAAACGATCCGACTTAGGATAATTTGCATGGAGGCCCCCCGGGGATTATTTATAATAATTTCAGAAACCTCCCTTATATGTATCATCCGACTAAAATGGTCATATCTTCCTCATTTGATTGAGCAATTCTGGTCTCGTTTTGAAGATAATTCCATGACCTATGCATCTATGCAGATAATAGCCCATGACCCTACTGTGGGGATTAGTGGAGAATTACAAATCTTTGGGTTAAAGTTCAGAAACCTGCCATATTGGTTCACTTATGCCGAGGGTGGCAAAAATGGGGTGCTTACAGATGCCCCTCTTTGGCCGAGATTGTTATCAGTTGAAGGCTAAAGATAAAAGAACCACATTTTTGGGGTATGAGTGATATTGTTTATTGGGCTGCACTTAGGGTAATTCTTCCTAAACTGCCTACGTATTCTAAGGGTGTCCTAGAAATCAAGCCCAGAACGTAGTTCGACTGGCAAGAAGGCTTGCTCTTCTTGGAAGATTGGTGAGTGCTCTTCTTGTATGAAGCTAGGCTGTGAATACAAGGCTCATTTGTAGGCTGGAAACCTCTTCTTGCTGAGGTGGAACTCATGATGCAAGGTACGTGCGGGCTTGGACCCGACTTGATCCATTTGTAGGCTGATAAACCTCTTCTTGTACGAAGCTAGGTTGTGAATACAAGGCTCATTTGTAGGCTGGGAACCTCTTCTTGCTGAGGTGACTCATGATGCAAGGTATGTGCGGGCTTTGACCCGGCTTGATCCATTTGTAGGCTGATAAACCTCTTCTTGTATGGAGCTAAGATGTGAATACAAGGTTCATTTGTAGGCTGGGAACCTCTTCTTGCTGAGGTGGAACTCAATGCAAGGTATGTGCGGGCTTGGATCCGGCTTGATCCATTTGTAGGCTGATAAACCTCTTCTTGTATGGAGCTAGGCTGTGAATACAAGGCTCATTTGTAGGCTGGGAACCTCTTCTTGCTGAGGTGGAACTGAATGCAAGGTATGTGCGGGCTTGGACCCGGCTTGATCCATTTATAGGTTGATAAACCTCTTCTTGTATGGAGCTAGGCTGTGAATACAAGGCTCATTTGTAGGCTGGGAACCTCTTCTTGCTGAGGTGGAACTGAATGCAAGGTATGTGCGGGCTTAGACCCGGCTTGATCCATTTATAGGCTGATAAACCTCTTCTTGTATGAAGCTAGGCTGTGAATATAAGGCTGATTGCATGAGCTTGGGCTCGGATTTGATTTGGATGGAAAACTTGATATCTTCTCTTTGATTGAACTGAGGATCTTTTTATTGAGATTCTAAGATTGTTTTTTCTGAATAAGCTAGGGCTCTGCATTTGATTCACTTATATGCTGAGACTGAATTGATCTTTGAATGAGCTAGGGCTCTACATTTGATTCACTAATGGGCTGAGATTGATTTGAACTTTGGATGAGCTAGGGCTCCACATTTGATTCCCTTGTGGGATGAGATTGACTTGATCTTTGGATGAGCTAGGGCTTTACATTTGATTTACTAATAATCTGAGATTAATTTGAACTTTGGATGAGCTAGGGCTCTACATTTGATTCTGAAATGAGTAAGAACTCAAAAGGTCGCTTATAAGGTGATACTGAATGACTCATCTTGGCAGTTCCTACCAGCTTTGGACCTTCGGGATTGAAAATAGGAATATCCTTCTTAGAAGCTCTATGGCTATGAACCTTTAGGATGCTTGAAAGTGACCCATACAGGAAGGCTTTGTTGACTTTGAACCTTTAGGGTTGAAATCTGACCCATCTTGGAAGTCTCTTGACTTTGAACCTATAGAGTGCTGGACATATTTGAAATGATGGTGAATTCCTTGGCAGCTTTCCAAGTTTTTTGCTCCTACTTTATTGGTGAAGGCACAAAACATGACATTGATGGAAATGGTGTCATGGACTTCACTGGCATGATACCAAGATTTGAATTTTTCCATTTATGATCTGGTACTGAAAGTTTGACTCAATTTCAGCACGGTAGGGATGACTTGGTTGCTCCCTTGGAAAAGTTCCTTGTAATTTCTTCAGCCAACATTGATGTTGTTGGATTTTGGATTGAAAGAAACTCTAGCGAGGATTTTGGACAAGAATGAGGGGACCTTGACAGTCTTTAACCAAAGTGACTTTATTGATTGACCATGGTGTTAAACTGTCAAGGGACATCTGGTCAACTAAGTTCTTTGACTGTGCATTATGGTAGAACAAATTGGTAGAATAGCCAAGCGGCGATGAAATGTGACATGGGTTTGGCCCTCAATCTAGGCTCATGAAAAGCTCAGGGCATTGCAACATTGTTGTGCCAATTTTGAAAGATGAATGAACCATGGCCCCAAAGTAGGCACGAGGAGCAAAGGATTCGAAGTGTTCCTTCAGAGAATTTGGTGACCAAATCCTAATAGGTGATCGACCACGTTGGATTTTCTTCATCAACAGGATTGGGAGAACTGAGAAATTGGCAAAAACCAACTTTGATGGACCTACTTCTGTTGACTATGAAAGTAGTGACTTCAGACTAGACAATGGATCCTTGACGTAATGCTCATGATCAAGTTCGATTCCTCTACATAGGGTATTTCTATGCCCCAATGTCTGCATGTTGTGACAGACCACTACTGTAGTGTGCTAGGGCACAGGCCATCTAATAGAGTTAGAACTAGGTTGAATCTGGATTGCATCCATAATTTGACCATGCTTCCAAGGTCAAGGGAAGATTGATAGATTGATTGCAGAAAGTGATTTCTTAGATAAACCCTTGTTGAATCTTGAAAAATGAGGGAGCTGATGATTTGATGAATTTGGCTATATCCGTAACCAGGCCATGAGAATTTTCTCTCTCCCTAACATGACCAAAGGATTTGAAGATAGAATTCTATTGAAAGGCAATGCTATGGAGCCTAACAGATGATGGTTTGTTCAACTCCTCGAGTATGATTCACTGGGGAGCAAGAGGGGTTCCTTTCCTTATGGAGGGTAGACTGGTATGACACTTGTCTACATGAACCACTGAATTTTTTTCTTTGAAGGGCCAATGAGGGCAATGCTTTAGGGTTGCATCAGGTCGCCTATCCCCACTGAGGTATTATGGGTTGCCCATTGAGGTTTCTCGGGTTGCCTTTCCCTGCTGAGGTTTCTTTTCTTCCCATTATTATTTTTTTTTCATTTTCTTCTTTTTGCAAATCCCATCTTGGGTTGAATAAAGAGTCCTGATATGGTGAGGATATTGCCAAAATTATGGTCCTATCCAATGGTCTGAAACCCTTCGGGGAAATCTGAACGGCATGACTTTTATGACAAATGGGTAGCCTTGCCCCACTGTTTAAGTTGACACCTACACGTATTGATAGGCGGGCAGCTATTTGAATCATCACTAAAAGCGACCTTAGGGAAATGCAGTCCCACACCAAAATTAAAAATGGTGCCGAATTATGTTTTCCTTTCTTGGAGATGTTCAGATGGAACACGTGTCCCAACAAGCTATATCGAGATTTCGAATCAATCACGATCATATCTGGGCCTGAAACCTTTAGGTTTGTTGACAAGTATTGATGTTGAAGATCCAAGAGGACTGATGTGAAACTGTCCACATGGGTCTACCATTGGGAGAGTGTTTTGTTATTTATGTAGAATGGGTTTATCTTACCGAGAAGATCCCATTTTATTGGCTTGAGAAATGAAGGGCTTATAGGAATCTTGGGAAGCCATCGGATGTAATGAACGACAAATGAGAGTTCCAGTCAGATTTATGAATTTGTACATAAGATGAGACATGATCATGAGATACAATGCCATAAAAATTGATAATCAAAAGAAGGGCTTGTGATAGAGACTCCTTAGAAGGCCGTCAGATTGATAGACGGGAGAGAGAGTCTAATGCCGATGAGAAGAAATCTTTCTCTGATGATGAAGAGGTGATGAGATCGTCTCCTGTAAAGGCGGGATGTAATTAGCCAAAATCAAAAGTCCGGTCCAACATGCTGTGAATCTCGAAGAACGATCGCACTTGCTTTCAGGCTTTAGTTGGAACTACCATCTTCTTGAAGTGAGAGGGACAATTGGCTTACTGTCGAGCTCCAATGCCATTCAACATCTTACTATTTTCTTTTCTTCTCTTTTTTTTTTTCTTTTTCTTTTTTTTTTGGATGTGAAGGCCACATAATGCAGTGCTTCGCTTGATCGCGAAATTGAATCCTGACTTTCAATATTGGATTTGAATCTTCTTCTTCCAAACATTTTCAATCAGATAGAACGTCTTTGCCCCAACTAGCACTCGATCTTACGGAAACTTTATGAGCATTTGTGACTGCTCATATAGTATCTGATTTTATCTGAATGGTGAATCTGTATGCTATCCTCTAGAAGTTAATCATCACCTTCTATCTGATGTGACTGCCTTCCCATTATTGATGTAGATAAAACATAGGCTTGAATTTTATTTTTTCTTTTTTTTTTTTTTTTTTTGGGTATCCCAATGACCTCATTCTTTGATTTTGAGATTGATCATTCATCATGTATCTCTTGCTTGCAGATGATATACTTTGTAAGAACTTTGGTATTTCCATCTTCTTGGTGGCACATCTGTCCTCCACTCATTTGTACTGATTGGCTGACCTGTTGATAGGATCTGTTATTATATAATGCTTTCCTTAGAATCTTTTCACAGATAGAACAAATGGCAGCTTCTCCAATACATGTTTCTTGAGACTACTCTTGTGTCTCCCGATTGATCATTTAAAGCTTTCCCAGACGGGTTGGACCTTTCTTTCTCAAGAGGCCGGGTGGCATATATGTTCAGGAGATGGCTCATCATTTCAATCATCTTTAGAGTCAGAATTGACTGCGCACGTAGAATAGGAGGATGTATGAAACTGGGAGGAAATGTATGGAAGAGACAAGGCACAGAGTTTGAAATCCCAAACGGGGTGATTTTCTTTTACTTTCACGGCAGATTGGACTAGACTTGTCAACAAGCATATTGATCTTGGACCCAGACATGGATGACCTATCAAATACCGATAATAGAAAGTTGAAACAACTAGTTCGTCCAAGCGGCTCCAGTTGGGCATAACGCCTTCGACGACCACCTTTAGTCGTTGCGGGAATAAGTCTTCCTTCAGATCTCTAATAGCAGGACTCATCATGCCCCTCTATCAATAGGTGCAAGATACCTACCTTTTTCATCTTTTTTTTTTTCAGTTTGGGATCCATTCAAAACCGGACTATTGCTTTTTAAGCTCAAGGTTACTCTGGTACATGCCCCAGTTTGGGGTTTGATGGATTCATCAATGGACCACTTCTAGTTGAGTTCAAAATCATTCTAGCTTATGCCCCAGCTTATGGAGCAAGGGGTATCGCCATTGCACTACACCATTTTGAATCCAAAATTAGACTAATTTATGGTTCGGCTTGGGGGGTTCAATGGATTTCTTTGTTAGACCACTCTCAATTTGGGTCTAAGGTCAATTTGGTCCATGCCCCAGTTTAAGGCATAATGGCTTTCCTCATTAGACCGCATTCAATTTAGGTCCAAGGTCAATCTGGTTCATGCCCTAGTTTATGGGTTAAGGGTTTCATCATTGGACCATTCCCTAGCTGTGATTCTGGTTCCTATCCTAGCCTGGAGCATATCGGATCTCATCTTTGGTCAACCCTGCTGCTCGGGAAAATTCCATTCCCTCTCTATGAACAATGAGGAATATGAGGGCAATTCTTTGGATTCTAGCATTTCCTTGGCCAATGGGGCAGAAATGCCCGAGATGGGACAGCACTATCATAGCTTAAGGTTCATGATTTCTTGGTGACTCCAGAATCTAGAATTGTTCTTTACTGACAAGCAATGAGGAATGCTTCTCATTCACCATTCCTGACGGCTATCCTAACTTGTAGCACTGGGCTATGATAGACATGGATCGGGCTCTAATTGATAGAGCCAGAGATTGATTTTGAATCAGTCTCCGATTGATAGAGACAAGATTGTCTTTGAACTGGTCTCTGATTGATAGAGACAGAGTTGACTTTGAATTGGTCTCTGATTGATAGAGATCAAGATTGATTTTGAATTGGTCTCTGGTTGATAGAGATCAAGATTGATTTTGAATTGGTCTCTGATTGATAGAGATCAAGATTGATTTTGAATTGGTCTCTGATTGATAGAGATCAAGATTGATTTTGAAATGATCTCTGATTGATAGAGATCAAGATTGACTTTGAATTGATCTCTGATTGATAGAGATCAAGATTGACTTTGAATTGATCTCTGATTGATAGAGATCAAGATTGACAGTCATGGACTGGGCTCTAGTTGCTAGAGGCAAGGATTGCTTGAGTTGGGCTCCGATTGATAGAGGCCAAGGATGACAATCATGGATTGGACTCTAATTTCTAGAGATGATGGAATGACTGAAATTCTCTTTGATTCCTTTATGAAGTGGAACATGGACCAAAGGTAATGATTGAACAGGCCTAGATGCTAACTCATGCTCTCATTGAGTTCATATGAATGGAACCTTTCTTAGTTCCGACATGAATCAGAACCTGAACTGGAGTTGACGGTTGGACAAGCCTAGGGGCTAATTAAATTCAAATGAATGAAACTCTTCTTAGTTCCAACATGAATCAGAATTTGAACCACAGTTGATGGTTGGATAAGCCTAGTGGCTAAATGAATTCAAATGAATGGGACTCTTCTTAATTCCAACATGAATCAGAACCTGAACCAAAGTTGATGGTTGGACAAGCCTAGGGGATAAATAAATTCAGATGAATGGAACTTTTCCCAGTTTCGACATGAACTGGAACCCTAACCAAAGTTGATTGTTGGATAAGCCTAGTGGCTAATTGAATTCAGATGAATAGAATTTTTCCTAGTTCCGACATGAATCAGAACCTAAACAGGAGGTGAAGGGTGAAAAAGCCTAGGGGCCGAATGCCTTCTTCATTTTAGCATGATCTGGGAATGATGATTGAACCTGCCTAAAGGTTAAACCCTTCTTTAATTATGAGATGAACCAGAAATGGTGGTTGAATCTAGGGCTGAATATTTCTTTGATTCTGAGATGAACTGGATGTGATTGAATCTGCCCAGGGGCTGAATCTTTCTTTAATTCTGGATGAACCGAAATGATGATTGGACCTGCCTAAGGGCTGAATATTTCTTCAGTTCTGAGATGAAACAAAAATGGTGGTTGAACCTGCCTAAGGGCTGAATATTTTTTTGATTCTGAGATGAACTGGATGTGATTGAATCTGCCTAGGGGCTGAATCTTTCTTTAATTCTGGATGAACCGAAATGATGATTGGACCTGCCCAAGGGCTGAATATTTTTTTTATTCTGAGATGAACTGGATGTAATTGAATCTGCCTAGGGGCTGAATCTTTCCTTAATTCTGGATGAACCGAAATGATGATTGGACCTGCCTAGGGGCTGAACCTTTCCTTAATTCAAAGGTGAATAGGGAATAATGATTGGATTTGCCTAGGGGCTTAATCTTTCCTTAATTCAAAGGTGAATAGGGAACAATGATTGGATAGGGGCTGGATCTCTCCTTAATTCAGAGATGAATCGAGAACGGTGATTGGATTTTCCTAGGGGCTAAATCTTTCCTTAATTATGAGATGAATTGAGAAGTATGATTGGATTTGCCTAGGGGCTGAATCTTTCCTTAATTCAGAGGTACATTGAGAATTATGATTGGATTTGCCTAGGGGCTGAATCTTTCCTTAATTCAGGGGTGCATTGAGAACCATGATTGGATTTGCCTAGAGGCTGAATCTTTCCTTAATTTAGAGGTACATTGAGAATGGTGATTGGATTTGCCTAGGGGCTGAATCTTTCCTTAATTCAGAGATGAATTGAGAACTTTGATTGGATTTGCCTAGGGGCTGAATCTTTCCTTAATTCAAAGGTGAATCGAGAACTATGATTGGATTTTCCTAGGGGCTGAATCTTTCCTTCTTTCTTATAAAATTTGATGTTCAATCAAGATCTAGATTCATGACTTCCATTGATTCATTTAGAAAGATAATATGGATGGATCTCAAGATGGGAGATCAAGACAATTCCCTAATTGTAGGGGCCTCTAACCCTAAAGGGTGGATATAGTTGCAGTTTGATTCTCTTTTCCAAAGGCATTGAAATCCAATGGAGGAATATTGAGATTCTAGACATCTAGGGGAGTGGAAGAAGTCACATGCACAATCAAGGATGACTCAACCAATCAAGAGTTAGATCCCTCATAAGGGCGATTGGGTAAACATTATCCAAGTCAATTTAATTGAATTTGATTAAGCCATGTGTTCAGTCTTGGGACATCATGATTCTAAAATGGATAATCAGTGGTACCAAGGTCTGGCCAATTGGATTACCGAATTCGATAAAATTAAAATGGATATATTAATCCGTCGTCCTTATTAGGGATGGTTAGCAAAAGCGGTTCATAGATGAACAAACTAGTAAATTTCTTCTTGACCATGGTATCTATGTCTTGACAGGGATTTTTTGTTCGTTTTTTGAAATCGACGTGTTAACAATGAGAGATTCGACACATCGAGCTTACTTAATGGAGGGTGTATAGTGACCATCTACTATGAGGTAGAACAGGTGTATACATACCTCATACTCCCAATGGGTGAGAGTTCAAGATGCTTATCGCGTAGAATCTAACATGTTGACCAGTCGAGGAAAAAAACGGGCAGAACTTCGACGTCTCGAACATGGATGTCATGGTTAAGCCGATTTTACCGGGTCGGTTCAGGGATGAGCAAAAAAAATAACAAACATTGGGCTATAATCTGGGTTAGGATAGAAAAGGCCACCTTGACGAGGATGGGGTAACCTATCACCAAATGCTCGATGAATAATGGGCCCCCAATCCCTTTATATACTATGTTGCAAGGATCCAAGCAACGTGGAGTAGCATAACGCATTCCCAGGCGGACCCAAGAAACGCTCGTTAGAGGCTGCTCACCGGTCGTGGTCTCACAAAGTACAGGCCAAGGCTGTGTGCTTCTCCTAGCGGGCTGCCCCATATGCATGGGACCCGATTCGGCTACTCGCACGAATGTGTGACTGAACCCATTCCCCCCAAAGCAATAATATACAAGCATAAATATAGTATCCTAAAATCTAGCATCCAATTCACACAAGGAAAGTTTTCATTTAGGAGTTTGACATTTATATCCCCAGTGAAGTCGCCACTGTGTGGACAAAGATTGAAATCTTTAGAAGTCGCCACCTAGATTTAGGTCTAGGACCTTAGAAATGTGAATCTCACCCCAAGGTAAGACTTCGATTGACTCATGACCCTTAGATTGGAATTCTGGTCCATCAGAGATTGGGTAAGTGTCAGGTTACGGGTATGGGAAGGGGTTAGGCACCCAAACCGCCCGATCGAAATCGGTCTCCTATACCTTTCCTATGCTAGACTCTATTTGCTAAGCCAAACCAAACTAAGGGGTTTGATATCATTGAACCAAATCTGTATCCATCAGATTGCCTACGTATTACGGATTTATTCCGAAAATCAGGTTCACCATCGTAGTTCAGGTGTGATTAAAGTTTATGGATGTGATTTATGCTTGTGCATGATTAAGTTTATTGTTCAAGTTGAAGTTTATGCTTGAAAGGTTGAGAAATCCTATGGGTTAGGATCTGGATAGTCCATGTGGACTGATAGATAGTCCTAGTGGATCTAAGAATAACCCTATTTGGCTCAAAATATGGATAACCCATTCTGGGTTGGAATGTGGATAACCCTATGTGGGTTAAAATATGGATAAATATCCTAGTGGATCTATGGATAGTCCAAGTGGACTAAGATGTGCATAAATATCCTAGTGGATCTATGGATAGCCCAAGTGGACTAAATGTGTGGATAACCCTATTTGGGTTAAAATATGAGGGATATCCTAGTGGATCTATGGATAGTCCGAGTGGACTAAAATGTGGATCCGAATTTGGGTTTCTCCCAAATGACCTACGTATCCTAGGGTTTGCCCTAGGAATCAGAATCCGCGTAGTTCGGAATTGGGTTGAAATGGATGGATATCCTAGTGGATCTATGGATAGTCCGAGGATCCGAATTTAGGATTCTCCCAAATGGCCTACGTATCCTAGGGTTTGACCTAGGAATCAGAATCCACGTAGTTTGGGCTGGATAACCTGTTCTAGGTTAATGATTGAGAACCTATTCTAGGTATAGGGTTTAGAACCTATTCTAGGTTTAGGATTTGTCGAGGGGAAAATCGTCCTAAATTACCCTTTTCATTCTGAATTCTAATTATGGAAGGTTTGGTAAAGAATTCTCTTTCTTTATTAAGATTTTATTATTCCCATTATGCCCTTCCCAAGAATGTGGGTGCCTAAATGCATGTCCCCACGCCTAGATTGTCTTCTAGAAGTGTGTAGATATGGCAGTTTGACTAGGGTGTTGCATAAAATAAGTTATTACCAAAAAATAGAATATTCTATCTAAATATGGCACATAAAACATTTATGACAAGAAATTCACATACAGTAAGATTGTTTAAAAAATCTTTCAAATATGGCATGTATTGCAAATAAGGCAAGAGCCTATATGGCATGATCTAGTATGCTATCTTCTAAGCATGGCAAGATCCTAATTGCTATTTCTTTCCATATTTAGGGTTTTCTACCCTAATTATTATTTTATTTCCATTTTTTAGGGTTTTCTATCCTAATTGTTATTTTCTTTCCATATTAGGGTATTCTATCCTAATTGTTATTTTATTTCTATTTTTTAGGATTTTCTACCCTAATTGTTACATTCTTTCCATTTTAGGGTTTTCTACCTTAATTATTATTTTATTTCCATTTTTTAGGGTTTTCTACCTTAACTGTTACTTTCTTTCCATTTTAGGGTTTTCTACCCTAATTATTATTTTATTTCCATTTTTTAGGGTTTTCTACCCTAATTGTTACATTCTTTCCATTTTAGGGTTTTCTACCCTAATTATTATTTTATTTTCAATTTTTTAGGGTTTTCTACCCAAATTATTATTTTATTCTATTTTAGGGTTTTCTACCCTAACTATTACTTTCTTTCTATTTTAGGGTTTTCTACCCTAATTGTTACATTCTTTCCATTTTAGGGTTTTCTACCCTAATTGTTATTTTATTTCCATCTTAGGGTTTTCTACCTAAATGTTATTTTCTTTCCATTTTTTAGGGTTTTCAACCCTAATTGTGACAATAAGCATTTAATATAGCATGTGAGCAAATGTAGCAGACAAATATGGCAATAAACATGTGTATCATTCCAATCATGGCAATGTGATTATTTCAATTATGGCAGTGTGATCATTCCAATTATGGCAGTGTGACCATTTCAATTATGGCAGTGTGACCATTCCAATTATAGTAGTGTATGCATACGAGTATCCGAACATAGCATGTGAACAAATAGAGCATCAAATATGGCATGTGAGAAACAACCAAAGCATATGAGAATCAATCAAAACATGATGGAACATGCAGCAAGATGACAGCTTTGTCAGGCTGGACCAAAATGGGCACATAGGACACTGTACTTATTCAAAAAATTCTTAAAAGATATCCTCGGATAGAGGACTCAGAGGCCAACATTTTGTCTCAAAGAAGCTAATCCTGAAAGAGACCATAGGCAGGTCGAAAACATTCCCCAAGTACAGGCAAATACACTGGTCAGATCTATTCCAGATTCTGGCCAGTGGTACTATAAAATCAATATAAAATCATATAGCCCATGAAAACAAAATCCAAATACATGGTCAGAAAGAGGACTCAGAGGCCAACATTTTGTCTCAAGGAAGCTAATCCTGAAAAAGAGACCATAGGTAGGTCGAAAACATTCCCCAAGTACAGGCAAATACACTGGTCAGATCTGGTCCAGATTCTGGCCAGTGGTACTATAAAATCAATATAAAATCATATAAATCATGAAAATAAAATCCAAATACATGGTCAGAAAGAGGACTCAGAGGAAAACATTTTGTCTCAAGGAAGCTAATCCTGAAAGAGACCATAGGCAGGTCGAAAACATTCCCCAAGTGCAGGCAAATACACTGGTCAGATCTGTTCCAGATTCTGGCCAGTGGTACTATAAAATCAATATAAAATCATATATCTCATGAAAATAAAATCCAAATACATGGTCAGAAAGAGGACTCAGAGGCCAACATTTTGTCTCAAGGAACCTAAGGCAAACAGAGGCATCTTCCTAATGCTAGACACCAATCTCAGACTTGCATTTGTAGTATGCTTTGACTTTGAAAAAATAAACTGACAAAAGCGATGGGTGATTCTTACCTCAGGCTTCTTCTCTCACCTTCTCTCCTTTGCATCTTCTCATCATCCTCTTTGCTGCCTCTCTGATCCTCCCTCTTTTTCCTCTAGATCTTCTCTTCTTAACACCTCTCTCTCTCTCTCTCTCTCTCTCTCTCTCTCTCTCTCTCTCTCTCTCTTTCTCTCTTTCTCTATTTTCTTCTTCTTCTCTTTTCTTCCGATTTTTTTTTCTCTCTCTCACTCACGTTTTTCTCCCTCCGAAAACGTTTCCCTTTTTTTTCTTTTTATTTTTTCTTTTTCTCTTTTTTTTTTCCTTTTTCTTTCCTTCCTTTTTTTTCTTTCTTTCTTTCTCCTCTCTCTCTTTCACGTTTTCTTTCTAGAAAACGTGAAGGGGAATCTTTTCCCCCTTTTCTCTTTTTTTTTCTTTTATTTCTCTCTCTTTTCTTTTTTCTTCTCAAGATCTTTTGGATTATCTCAAAACCCTAAATCCCCTTTTCTTTCACGTTTTCTCTCTCCCCTCTTTCCTTTTTCTTCTCAAAATCTTTTTGGATTATCTCAAAACCCTAAATCCCCTTCTCTTTCACGTTTTTTTTCTCTCCCCTCTTTCTTTTTTCTTCTCAAAATCTTTTGGATTATCCCAAAACCCTAAATCCCTTTCTCTTCCACGTTTTTTCTCTCCCCTCTTTCCTTTTTCTTCTCAAAATCTTTTGGATTATCTCAAAACCCTAAATTCCTTTCTCTTCCACGTTTTTTCTCTCCCCTCTTTCCTTTTTTTTCTCAAAAATCTTTTGGATTATCTCCGAAACCAAAATCCCCCTTCACTTTAACGTTTCTCTCTCCCCTCTTTCCTTTTTCTTCTCAAAATCTTTTGGATTATCATTTATATATAATAATATATATTATATACATATATACACATATATTTAATGACATACATAATTATACATACATACATATATAAATAATATAAATATTGTGCACATAGATGAATTGATTCGAAATGGGTTGGGACTTAATATGGGTTGAGCTAGGTTGGACCAAAACTGGTTTGAACTGAGTTGACTGGACTGATTGGAATTAACTGGGTTTTTTCTCCTTGTCATTTCATGGGTCATTCCCACTTTTATCCCGCATGAAATTTTTTGATGGCCTCTATTCCAAATTTTTTGCATTCATTTTGTAGAACATTAAAAATGAGGAATATAGGAACTTGAATCACCTCATTTGGAAGTAAAATGGTCAACTTATGAATTTTTGAAGTTTAAGCGGACCAATTACCGATAATTTGGCTGACCATTCTGCATGAGATCCTTCAGAGGCTTCTGCCGGAAATATTTTACGTCCACTTTATAGAGCACTAAAAATGGAACATAATGAGACTGGAATCACTGGAATCCGATGTAGAACGGAAAAGATATGCAGCTTTGAAGTTCTGACGATAATTTTGCATGCAAGCTTGCATAGGACCCACTGATGACTTCTACCCGGGATTTTTTTACGTCCACTTTGTAGAACATCATGAATGAAGAATAATGGTCTTGGAATCATCTGAATCCGATGTCGGATGATCAAGATATGATGATTTGAAATTTAAACGATCCGACTTAGGATAATTTGCATGGAAGCCCCTGGGATTATTTATAATAATTTCAGAAACCTCCCTTATATGTATCATCCGACTAAAATGGTCATATCTTCCTCATTTGATATCGAAATTGAGCAATTCTGGTCTCGTTTCGAAGATAATTCCATGACCTATGCATCTATGCAGATAATAGCCCATGACCCTGCTGTGGGGATTAGTGGTGAATTACAAATCTTTGGGTTAAAGGTCAGAAACCTGCCATATTGGTTCACTTATGCCGAGGGTGGCAAAAATGGGGTGCTTACAGGTGTGCATCGCCCTTCAGCATAAATGTGGCACATAGCATTTTTTCCTCTTCATTTACAGTCATCATCATGAAGTTCCTTCCCATCTCGTCGATCTAGTAAGCTGGCCACAAAGGATCTACTGGCTTGCCATTAAATTCCCTAGGCTTCATCTTTAGGAAACGCTGGATCAGTCAAAAATTGTCCAACTGATACTGAGCATATGCTCCATATATAGACGGTTGATACTGCCTTGGTTGTATATGCCTTGAGCTACTTCAGGGTTTTGTACTTGAGCTTGTACAAATGGCGTTTGAGGTGCTTGAGGTACCGTGTTATTTATAGTTGATGCTTGGGACATGGTATTGCTACCCCCTGGTACGGTACTAGCTTGTCCCGCCGGTAACGGTGTAGTGTTTGCAGTTGGAAAAGCCATTCCCATAGCAGCTTGCATGTTGGCTTGCACTTACTGTATTTGCTGCAACTCTTGTGCTAGATTCATCACCGCAGTAGCCAAATCTATAGGTGGGCCCAGAAAGTTTGTAGGGTTAACCTGGTCATTGACTCCTGGAGGTACCACATTCTGATTCTCCTGTTTCTCAAGGTTTTCATTGCCATTTTCCTCCACAGGTGGTGGTGGTGGAATTGGGTTACGTCCTTTCCTGGTTATTCTTCGCCCAGGCATTTCCTGTTTTCGACGGTGGTAGTGTCTGAAAGTCAAAGAACTTATGAGGCAATCATAATATATGTTATTCTCATATCAAAATCCAAATAAACAAGGTAAAATTTCAATCTTTAAAGTCATTTAGTTAAAACAGAGTATTTTTCATCGTGTGGTCGATGGTGGGGTCGCAGTATATGCTACCACAGGGTATGCGACCACCCAAACCCTGTCAGCTCACCGAGAGCCTGTGGTCGATCGTGTGGTCGCATTTTTGGTCAAATTTTGCGACCATAAGACCTGAAATCAGGTTTTTAAACCTGATTTTTGGAGCCAATCTCCATTTTTCTCTTTTGTCTTTAACTCAACTCGCCTCCACTGAGTTGTTATAGTGTCGACCACACAAATTTGGTGATTCTTTCATTGATCCACAACCTAAGTTTCATTCTTCCAGGTATGTTCCCTACTCTTTCTCCTTTCTAAGCTTTCATACCTAGGTTTTTCTCCATTTATTGGGTTTTCTTCAAATTACTATTTTTTTGACCGTAAAAATTTGATTTTTATTGGGGGCTTTTGCTATTGGCCACCCAATGGATGAAAGCCCTCAAGAAAATTTGAGTTTCATCGGTTAGTTTATTAAAAACTTGAAAATTCCCACTTTTGACCTAAATTTTGGGGTTTTTCTCAATTGTCAAAATTTCTTCAAATTCGACCTGCCTAGTTTAAATTTTTTATTGTATGAGCCTTGCAGGATGGTTTGGGACCTATGTAAATCCTCCTGTCCAACTGTTTTGGTGAAAAGTGAGGCTTTTGGCCAAATCACGTAGTCATAATGTCGAAATTTTAAATTTTCATTATATATGATGTATTGCTTGTTGGTCTATGTCTTTGCAGATAACAAGGCTCACACTAAAGTCCCTAGAGTTTTTGATCCCCATCGCTTCTGATCTATTGAAACAGAAGCACAGTATGCTCGGTACGAGTATAAGAAGGTGGAAGGGAGTCGTTGTGTCAACTTAGCCAACCTAGCCCTATTTGATGTGAAGAGAGCTTTCGGTGATATGAGCTGGCTCCTTATGATTCTGTATGAGGGCTGCACCTGTCCTGAGTTGGTGAAATAGTTTTACTATAACTTATAGGTGGAGGGTGACCCAGAGGACATAGATAGGGGTAGAGAGCTCAGGATCACCAGTTTAGTTAAAGGGGTAGAGATCTCCTTTAACTGCCAGGAGTTGGTTGATCTCCTGGGTATCTCAAATGATGGTCCCTTGGTATATTACGCACCCAAGGAACCCCATTTCCTGTCAGTGAGAATGGGCACAAAGATTGATAGCCAGATTCTTAGGGATGATCACTGGTTGATGTAGGCAATCAACATACGGTCGGAACCCCGAGTGTATTGCAAGATCATTCAACACAACTTGATTCCCTAGAGTGGACACTATGAGAAAGTTTCACAATTGACCCAGTACCTTTTGTACTGCATCTGTACTAGACAACTTGTCTGCCTTCCTTATATCATAATCAGGACCATGCACCATGCCACGACGCCTAGTCTGGTGGGTAACCTACCCTATGGGCGTTTGATCACCACTCTGCTCACTCGCCTACAGGTCGACTTGGTCAATAAGAGGATTCACGAGGACACTTTTTCAATTGACCTTGACTGGGAGGCCATCTGCAGGATGGGGATGCGAGATGCGTAGGTCAGTGACGAGGAGAGAAACGCTATGGTGCATCCCCGTACTCAAGTAAAGATAGCAGACGCGGAGGCGGAAGCAGCAGTAGCAATAGAGGTCCACGAGGGCGATGATGAGGAGGTTGATGATAGGATGTACATGGACGTGGACGCCATACCTCCTCCGACACCACAGAATTCTACTGGAGCTGGCCCTTCTCGGGTTCCTTCCCACTCAGCTGGTCCTTCGCACCCACCAGCAGATGATGTGATGGGGTTGTTGTATGAGATTCTGGAGGCCCAGCGTGCTACTGATCAGCGGGTGGCAGATCTGGCAACTAGTCTCCAGGTTACCAAGACTCAGGTAGCCTGGCTTATGAGGGTATATGCTGAGGATTATGATCGAGATCGTGCGGCACCTCCTCCTCCAGCACCCCCAACTCCACGATGCCTTTATTTTTTTTTACAATATACTACAGAGTAACTATCCGGATTATGGACCGTACTGTGATTCGGATATATGTTAGTTTTATTTTCATTTGATATATACATAGTACTTGTTTCTCCTTTTCATATGTGCATTATTCTTTGTCTTAGTTATTGTCTCATACAACACATGTGCTTATGGTGTGTTCTTATTAAAGCTTTTAAATTTTATCCTAACTCAGTTCACAAACTCTTGTTAAAGAATACAGGTTTAATAGACAGAGCCCGAGAGCTCTGATACCAAGTTGTCACACCCCAATTATGAACCAACCAGAATGGTGTGATGAACCATCTATGAACCAACGATTCAACCAGGATCTCGTATAGGCCGTGTCTATTTGATTAAACCAGATACAACCACAACCATAACCAGAGTAAAATAAACAATAGCAAAAGTCTTTAATATAAATGAACTAAGTACCTAACAGTGATAACATAATTAATTATCCAATTATCTCCAAGTGACTAAAGACATAAAAAAAATAAAGTAATCTATTGCATGTTCTGATAATCTAACAACTAAATCTAATCGAAAACACATGAGTTGCATTCACATGACGAATCATACGACTCCACCCTAGCTTCCACATGCATCGCAGCAACATGTCTGTAAATTGGTGCATTCATATAATCTTCTACGGTAGGACCTGCATCATCAACTAAAATATTCGACGTCGAAAGGGTGAGCACACATCATGGATCAGTGAGCAAACAAAACAATGCAACAAACATATGTATGCATTCAATTCATATCTTTGGTCTGGTTTATAAGTTTGCAATGTGTAATAGAAATGATTGGTGGCCGTCGCACCTCTATACATGAGTGTGTGAAGCCTCCCAATGGGTCAAACACCATTGCTGTAAGACCTGTATCGAACTAACCAGTCTTACCACTTTGTACCAGGTCTACCTATCATGGTCGAGCCAAGTGGACCAAGTGCGTAAAGAAATCACAAGACCAGGTATGAAGTCTAACCCAAAAATAGTAAATGTGAGGGTAGGGTCACATGCCTAAATGGGTAGGGTCGACCCCACCTCAACAGAAGTCCAACCCATGACTTTTTAGTCATAGGGTCGGATGACTAAGAAGGTGTAGGGTCGACAAATCTTGCGACCCTACGTCCGACCCTATGATGACAGATATAAATCAGAAATTAGGAAACTTTCCTAATTCAAAGGAGATCTTTCCTAATCTGATTGGGACTTATTATGGAGGGTTTTCCTTTATAAATAGGACATCCCTTAGCCTCTTTCACTCCTTTACAACATAATTGAAAGTGAGAGAAAGAGAAAGAGAAGGAAGAGAAGAAGAGAAGGAAACTTGAAGAAGAAGATTGAGGAAGAGGAGGAAGTTCAAAAAAACCTCTGAATAAAGGTATGAACCTAATTTCTTACCTGAATAAGAGATCCTAGAATAGTTATGAAGAACATAGGATTAGAAGAAACCTAAATCATCCATTCAGGGACAAGTTTCAAGAGATTCCATGGAGAAAATCATTATGGACTATGAATAATGTATAACTTGGAGTTTTGAGCCATAGAACAATCATAGAATGGACCATGAAAGTAAGCCAAAGGATCCAAACATGAAGGAATGGACTTTAAAATGAAAGGTCTACTCAGAATACTATGGACGCAAGTAGAGTCGAATGATATCCAATCCTACGAAACCACAGGATCGACCACATGCCCTTGGGAAGTCCCAGGGAGGGTGTGGTCGCACGTAGGGTCGAATGGTATCCAACCCCACGTCCAACCCTACACCCTAGGGTAGCAGAAACTGCTACCCTAGGTGCTACCCTACCTGCGACCCTATAATTTTAATTAGTTTAAAATATATTGGAATTAATTCTAATTAAAATCTATTGACTTGTTAGGTCGTTCTAGTGATTTAAAAGTGATTCATAAAGCTTGAACGAGGATCTACGCTCAATCAAAGGTGAGGGAACAAGACCTAAACTAATTGGCTAATAATAAACTGTTTTGTTTATTGAGTCCAATACCATTAATATTCTATGTTTGTATGATTGTAATGTGCATATCACATGTCATCCACTATTTCTGTTATTATTGTTCATGCATATTTTATTTCGTTTATTATAACATGATGATGATGATGAGGTTAGGAATAGGCATGTGAATGTATGTGTGTGGTTAATGTACTTGATGCGAGTGGAGCATCAGGGGGAGGATATGACATTGTGGCTCAGCCTGGTCACCAGACTCTAGCACTATCTCTACTCAAGTCTTGTCCACTAACATCGTCGTATCGTCATTACTTTAGCAGAACTATTACGTCATAGGGCATTAAGGGAGGTGGTCTCGGACCGTGTAGTCTCTGACTCTGCCGGGGGGCCTTAGCTCTCTCTCTATGGACATATTGAGGGTTGTTGGGGTGAGACCTTGGATACACTATTTGACATTAGGATTGGTTAGTTGCGAGCCCAGTTTACAAGCCCTCGCCAATAGGGGCTTACGTGTTGGTATGGGTAGAGCATCAGGGGAAGTGTGATGCGGTGCGGTCCTAAGCGCTTTAGCTCTATCTCTATTCCATGGTGGGTGCATGTGGGGGGCGAAAATGGTGTTTAATCCATTGGGTGGTCCCATACATTCATGTATAGAGGTGTGGCAGCCACCTATCCTTTCGATAGCACAATGCAAACTTATGAACCAGACCAAAGATATGAATTGAATGCATGTATATGTTTGTTGTATTGTTTTGTTTGCTAACTGAGCCATGATGTGTGCTCACCTTTTCGACGTCAAATATTTTTAGTTGATGATGCAGGTACCACCGTAGAAGATTATATAAATGCTCCGATGTATGGACATGCGACGGCGATGGACGCTGAAGTTATGATGGAGTCGCATGATTCGTCATGCGAATGCAACTCATGCATTTTCGATTAGATTTTGTTTAGATTATACAGAAAATGTAATTGATTATTTTATTTACTTATGTCTTAGTCAATAAAAGATAATTGGATATTTTATTTATTTTATCATTCTTAGATTCTCAGTTCATTTAATATATAAGACTTCCACTATTGTTTATTTACTCTGATTATGGATGTGTATGGTTTAAGCAAATGGACACAGCCTATTCGAGATCCTGGTTGAACCGTTGGTTTATTAGCAGTTCATTACACCATTCTGAATAGTATGGAATTGGGTGTGACAACTTGGTATCAGAGCTATCAGGCCCTGTCTATTAAACCAGTATACTTTCACAGAAGTTCATGAACTGATTTATGATAAAAATTAAAAGTTGTAATAATAACACACCATAAGCACCTGTATTGTTTGAGACAAAATTAAGAAAAAGAATAATGCATATATAAAAGGAGAAACAAGTTCATATATACATCGAATAAAAAGCAACATATATACATATCCAAATCAAAGTACGGTCCACAACCTGGACAGTTACTCTGTAGTATAAAGAAAGAACAAAAAAAAATATACATCATGGAGCTGGAGGTACTGGAGGAGGAGGTGCCTTGCGATCTCTATCATAGTCCTTAGCATACACTCTAGTCAACCAGGGCACCTGAGTCTGGGTCTCTTGGAGACTAGCTGCCAGCTCGGCCATCCGCTGATCCGACGCACGCTGGGCCTCTCTAATCTCATGCAGTAGCCCCATAATATCCTCAGAGGGTGGGCGTGAAGGACCAGCAGTGTGTGAAGGAGCCCGAGATGGACCAGCTCCAGTAGAATGTAGAGGTGATGGAGGAGGTATGGAGTCTACATCCATGTACATACGATCCTCATCCTCAGCATCACCCCCATGGACCTTTGCTCCTGATGCTGCTGCTGTCGTCGCGGCATCTGCTACCTCCACTCGAGTACGAGGATGCACCAGAGCATTCCTCTCATCATCACTGACCTGAGCATCCTGCTGTGAGGACAAAGATTGAAATCTTTTGAAGTCGCCACCTAGATTTAGGTCTAGGACCTTAGAAATGTGAAATCTCACCCCAAGGTAAGACTTCGATTGACTCATGACCCTTAGATTAGAATTCAAGTCCATCAGAGATTGGTTAAGTGTCAAGTTACAGTTATGGGAAGGGGTTAGGCACCTAAACCACCCGATCAAAATCGATCTCCTATACCTTTCCTATGCTAGACTCTATTTATTAAATTAAACCAAACCAAGTGGTTTCATATCATTGAACCGAATCTGTATCCATCAGATTGCCTACATATCACGGAATTATTCTGAAAATCAGGTTCACCATCGTAGTTCAGGTGTGATTAAAGTTTATGGATGTGATTTATGCTTGTACATGATTAAGTTCTTTGTTCAAGTTGAAATTTATGATTGAAAGGTTGAAAAAATCCTATGGGTTAGGATCTGGATAGTCCAAGTGGACTGATAGATAGTCCTAGTGGATCTAAGGATAACCCTATTTGGGTTGAAATATGGATAACCCATTCTGGGTTGGAATGTGGATAACCCTATCTGGGTTGAAATGTGGGTAAATATCCTAGTGGAGCTATGAATAGTCCAAGTGGACTAAGGTTTGGATCCGAATTTGGGTTTCTCCCAAATAGCCTACGTATCCTAGGGTTTGCCCTAGGAATCAGAATCCGCGTAGTTCGGGCATAACCTGTTCTAGGTTAAAAAGTGAGAACCTGTTCTAGGTTTGGGATTGAGAACCTATTCTAGGTTTAGGGTTTGCCAAGGGACAAAATCGTCCTAAATTACCCTTTTCATCCTAGATTCTAATTTTGGAAGATTAGGCAAGACATTCTCTTTCTTTATTAAGATTTTTATCATTTACATTATGCCCTTCCCAAGAATGTGGGTGCCTAAATGCACGTCCCCACGCCTATATTGTCTTCTAGAAGTGTGCATATATGGTAGTTTGACTAGGGTGTTGCATAAATTAAATTATTACCAAAATTGAATTATCCATCTAAATATGGCATATAATACATTTATAGCAAGAAATACACATATAGCAAGATTGTGAAAATCTCCCTAATATGGCATGCACTGCAAATAAGGCAAGAGCCTATATGGTAAGATCTAATATGCTAATTCTAAGCATTGCAAGACCTAATATGGCAATGAACATTTAGACATGGCAATGAGCATCCAAATGTGGCAATGAGCATCCAAACATGGCAGTAAGCATATAAATATGGCAATGAGCATCCAAATATGGCAATGAGCATCCAAATGTGGCAATGAACATCCAAACATGGCAATGAGCATCTAAACACTCATGATGAAAATTTTAACGGTATAAATCACTATTAATGGTAATCTAACCGTTCAAATTTATTTCAATTACTCCCAAAGATCATCTAATGGTCCAGATCACTTATCATGATAATCTAACCGTTCATATCCATATACATCACTTTGATGACAATCCAACGGTTTAGATTACTCAACTTAATAATCTAACCATTCAGATTACTCAAATCAAGGTAAATTATGATCAACGGATCAAATCAAAACTCCGAGATCAATGATCCAATTTTATCAAATTCCAAGATCAATGGTTCAAATTCAAGCATCAACACATATAGAATTAATTGTTCAGATTTCATCATTAAAACATCCAATATCAATGACCAAAATTAAATCACTTAAGATTCCAAGATTAATGGTCAATAATTTTCATCAAAGTTTTAATCATATGATCATAATCAATCTTATAAATTTTCCAAGCATGTGATTGGACCAATTATCATCACATTAAATTCAAGCATCCGATGGGATTAATTTCATAACATGAGAAAATCATCACACACCAATCACATTGAATTTCAGATCATGATCCATGTTTCAAAATTTTAAATCATGGTCAAATCACTAAGGACAGATTGCATGGCATCATTCAAGGGTTGAGGTCATCATATCAAGAGTTCAGATCATTACAATAAATATATAACCAGCTTCAGATTCCAGATCAAGGGCTGATGGTGGAGCTAATGGTAGCAGTTTCAATGTGGGGTGATATTTGGTTTGAAGATGGTGGTAAGGGTGATCACAAGTGAGGGGTTTTTCTAGTGGTACATTGGTATGCAAGCAGTGGCTGCAATCGGCTTTGGTGGCTGGAAGGGCAACTGGACTGGAGTTGATGGATGCGGTGATACTCTTTCAGCAAAGGAGGAGATTATCGGCTGTACAAGTGTTATGAGGCAGCAATGGGCATGACAAGTGGTGATTGTGTAGTGCTGTAGGTGTTGATTAGGGAGGAGGGTTTTGAGTTCGGTGGAATGTAAGATGGTTGCAGGTTATGAGGTGGGGTGACCAGTGGGTAGTGTGAGAATGAATTTAGGCTGTAATTGATTGGATGAACAGATGGGTGTTCGGTTTAGGTGGCTAGGTGGTTTAGAGATGGAAGTGAGTGGGATCAGGTAAGGTGATGGGTTTGTACGGTGAACAAGTAGTCTATGGGGAATTTCTGCTGTTGTAACAAGTGGAGTGCTGATTTGAGTGGATAATGTGAGGGCTGGGCTGGTATTTTAGGTTTGGAACAGATGTTAGGGGACGATGAGGTGGCTGCATATGATGGTGAGCGATTCAGGTGGAGCGGTTTTTTTTTTTTTTCAATGATAGGTGGACCAGTTGATGGAATGGATGAAGATTTGGATAGCAGGGATGTGGGTGAGGTTCGGTTGTGGTAGAGATGTGTTACAGGGCTGCTGGAGGTTTAGCCAGGTGTTAGATGATGAGTAGCAGGAGGTGGCATATCAAGGGATTTGGCAAGAATGATGGGGGTTTTGGCTGGGCAGTGTGTTGCAGTGGAGGTGCAAGGTCGGTGGAGTTGGGGTTGCTGGAAACTCAGGAGGACAGGTTGCTTGCATTGGTGTCAAGCATGGGGTGATGAGGTCATGGATATGGTGCTTAGTGGCTGGGTTTTGAGGAAGATAGGTTGGTGAGTGTGCAGGTGTTTGGTGATTCAGTCGGTGAGAGTGAAGTGAGGAAAGGCAACTCGGTTTTGGTAGTTCCAGGTGTTGGGGAATTAGATAAAGTGTGACAGCAGGTTTTGTAGGAGAAATAGGTGGCAGAAGGTCTAGATTTGGTGTTTATTGGAGTTGGTTTAGGATCAGCATATGGCGGTTTCAAGGTGAATGTGGGTGCTGAGAGAAGTGAATAGCAGTTTTATCGATTTGCAACAAGATAATCATAGGGTGCTTACCTCATCTGTTCTCAGTCCTTCCTCTCTGCTGGTTCTCCTTCATCATCTTCATCTTCGTATTTTCTTCTTCTCCCGCTTCTCTGATCTCCGACTCCTCCTTTTCCTCAAGCTCCCCCAGTTTTTTTTCTCTCTACCCACCTCTCTCTTTTTCCCGGCTCTCACCGTCCCCTACTCATATCTCTCTTGCTCTTCTTATCGATTCTCTGGTTTTTTTTCCTTTTTTTTTCTTTTCTTTCCTTTCTTTCTCTCACCGCCCCCCTCTATTTCTCGATCTCCCTCTCTCCTTTGATTTCCGCCTCCCTCTCTCTATCGGATCGTATCTTTCTTTTCCTTCCTTTTCCAGCTCCCTCTCTCTTGGATCGTATCTTTCTTCCCCTTGATTTTCTAGATCTCCGTCCTTTTCTCCCCCTCTCTAAGTTTCTGATTTCTTTCCTTCTAATCCCACCGACCTCTCTTTCCCTCTCTGCAGGCCGACCAGCTCCCTTTGGATTGCCGTCTCCTCTCCCTTTCCAATCTAGTTTTCCTCCCTCTTTTCAATCTCCAGTTGTACCCTAGTTCTTCTTTCCTTTTATTCCCATTCTCTATATTTTTTTTTCTTCTCCACGATTCTTCTCGGTCTCTCCTTTTCCTCTCTGATTTCTTTCCTTTTTTTTTTGGTCTCCCTCTATCTCTTAATCTTTCCTTTTCTCGGTCTCCAATTCTTTCCCTTTTCTTTTCCAATCGGATCTTATTTTCTTTGCTTTTTTTTTATATATAAAACATATATATAAATATATAATATATTAATATATTAATATATATATAATATAATATACATATAAGACATATGTATATATTATATGATATATAATATATTATACATTATATAAACATATAAATAATATATATAACAGAAATACATGCATATGTGCCGACATGAATTTGTCCGGATTGACAAGGATTGACAGGGTTGGGCCAAACTGGCTTGGGTTGAGCTGAGTTGACTGGATTGATTGGAATTAATTGGGTTTTCTCTCTCTATCATTTCATGGGCCATTTCCACTGTCATTCCGCACAGAATTTTCCGATAGCCCTTATTCCAAATTTTCTACGTTCACTTTGTAGAACACTAAAAATGAGGAATAATGGAACTTGAATCACCTCATTTGGAAATAAAATGACCGACTTATGACTTTTTGAAGTTTAAGGAAGCCAATTATTGATAATTTGGCTGACCATTCTGCATGAGATCCTTTGGAAGCTTCTACCGGAAATATTTTACGTCCACTTTGTAAGGCACTAAAAATGGAACATAATGAGACTGAAATCACCTGATTTGGATATGAGATGATCAAAATATGAATTTTTGAAGATTAACTGATCATTTCCATATGTAATTTTGCATGGGACCCTCCGGAGACTTCTATCCAAGATTTTCCACGTCCACTTTGTAGGATATCACAAATGAAGCATAATAGCTTTGGAATCATCTGAATCCGACGTAGAACGGAAAAGATATGAGGCTTTGAAGTTCTAACGATAATTTTGCATGCAAGCTTGCATGGGGCCCACTGGTGACTTCTACCGAAAATCATTTACGTCCACTTTGAAGAGGACTAAAAATAAGGAATAATGGTACTTAAACCATATGATTCAGATGTCGGATGATCAAGATATGATGATTTCAAATTCAAACAATCCAACTTACGATAATTTGCATGAAAGCCCCTAGGATTATTTATGATAATTTCAGAAACGTCCCTTGTACGTATCATCTGACTAAAATGACCATATCTTCTTCATTTGATATCAGAATTGGGCAATTCTGGTATCATTTCGAAGATAATTCTATGACCTATGCATCCATGCAGATAATAGCCCCTGACCCTGCTGTGGGGGTCAGTGGAGAATCACAAATCTTTGGGTTAAAGGTCAGAAACCTGCCATATTGGTTCACTTATGCCGAGGGTGGCAAAAATGGGGTGCTTACACCTGCATACCCATCTTACAGATGGCCTCCCAGTTAAGATCCGATGAGAAGGTCTTCTCTTGAATCCTCTCATCTACTAAATAAACGTGTAGGCAGGTGAGCAGTGTACTGATCAAACGTCCACAGGGTAGGTTGCCCAACTAACCAGGCAGCGTAGCACAGATCATCATCCGAATAATAATATAAGGAAGGTAGACAGGCTGCCTGGTGCAAATACAGTAGAGGACATACTGAGTCAACTGGGAGATCCTCTCATAATGTCTACTCTGGGGTATCAGGTTGTGCTGGGTAATTTTGCAGTACACCCGAGGCTCTGGACGTAGGTTGATCGCTTTCATCTCCCAGCGTTCATCTCTGATGAGCTGACTATCAATCTCAGCACACATCTCCAATGATAGGAACTAGGGCTCCCAAGAATACACCCAAGGGCCATCATTTGATATGCCCAATAGATCAGCCAACTGCTGGCAATTAAATGAAACCTCTACCCCCTTAATGTAGCTAGTGATCCTGAGCTCCCTACCCCTTTCTGTGTCATTGTGATCCCCCACTACCTGGAGATTGCAATAGAACTGTTTCACCAAATCAGGACGAGTACAAGCCTCATAGGTGATCACAAGAAGCCAGCCCATGTCACCAAATGCCCCCTCCATATTGAACAAGGCTAGACTAGCCAAGTTCACACAACGACCCCCTTCTACCTTCTTACGCTCATAGTGAGCATACTGAGCTTCTGCATCGTTGGAGTGGAAATGAATGGGGGTCATGAGCCCTAAGAACCTTGGTACGAGCCATGCTATCTGTCAAGACACAGAAAAACAAACTAGATATTAGTAATGGTGAAAAACTCAAAATTTCGGCATTGTAACGACATGATTTGGTCAAAAGCCTCACTTTTCACCAAAACAACTGGGCAGGAGGACTTACATAGGTTCCAAACCATCCTTCAAAGCTCATACGGTTGGAAATTTAATCTAGAAAGATCAAATTTGAAGAAATTTCAATAAATTCGAAAAATCTCAAAAATTAGGTCAAAAATGGACAAATTCAACTTTATCGATAACCAACCGATGAAAATCAAATATTTTTGAGAGCTTTTGTCCATTGGGTGACCAATAGCAAAAGCCCCCAATAAAAATTAAATTTTTACAGTTAAAAAAGTTTAATTTGAAGAAAACGATGTAAATGGATGAAAACCTAGTTTAGAAAGCTTAAAAATGGAAAACAGTAGAGAGCATACCTGAAAAGATGGAGTGGGAGTCGTGAACGGAAGAAACAATCACCAAACCCTAGGGGTCGATACTGTAGCAACTCAGGGGAAACGAGTTGAGTTGGATGAAAAGAGAAAGAATGAGAAATGAATCCAAAATCGGGTTTAAAAACCTAATTTTGGATCGTAGGGTCGTAGAATTGGACCAAAATGTGCGACCCTACGTCAAACCCTACCATCGACCCTAGGCTCTCGATGATTTGACAAAGAACCATGGGTCAGATTTAGGGTCGGACATATACCGACCCTACCATCGACCTTAGGCTCTCGGTAAGCTGACCGGGTTTATCAGGGTCGCATACCCTAGGGTCACATAAGGACCGACCCTACCATCGACCCTACGATGGAAAATATAGTATTTTGTCAGAATGATTTGAAAAATTGGAAATTTAAATTGATTAGTTGGATTTTGACTTGGGAACAACTTATAATGATTGTCTCACATGTTACATGACTATTTTTCAGACACTACTACCACCAGAACAGAAAATGGCTGGGCGAAGGGTGACCAGACGAGGACGTAACCCAATTCCACCACCACCACCTATGGAGGAAACTAGCCATGAAATTCCTGAAGTACAAGAGAATCCGAACTTGGCACCACCAGGAGCTAATGGTAAGGCAAATCCTATAAACTTGCCAGCCCCACCTACAGATTTGGCCACAGCCGCAATGAACCAGGCACAATAGCTGTAGCAAATATAGCAGGTGCAAGTCAATATGCAAGCTGCTATAGGAATGGCTTTTCTAGCTGCCCATACGACACCTATGCCAACAGGGTAGGCTAGCACAGTACCAGGGGAAAGCAACACGGTACCCCATGCACCTCAAACACCAGTCATGCCGGCTCAAGTGTAGAATCCTGAGGTAGCTCAAGGCAGTTATCAGTACCAATCACCTATGTATGGGGCCTATGCTCCGTATCAGCTGGACCATTCCTGACTGATCGATCTTTTTCTGAAGATGAAGCCCAAAGAATATAATGGTAAGCTAGTAGATCCTTTGTGGCCAGCACAATAGATTGAAGAAATGGAAAGAAATTTTATGATGATGATAGTGAATGAGGAGGAGAAAGTGTTGTGTGCAACCTTCATGCTGATAGGCGATGTACACCACTGGTGGAAGTCCACACGGACTTATCTATTAACAAAGCACGCCCAATTGACTTGGGTTATATATAAAGAGGCATTCTTTGAGAAGTACTTCCCCAGAAGTTTTAGAGATTCTATGGAGAGAGAGTTTCTGAGTCTATATCAGGGCCAGATGACTGTGGATGCATACCAACAGCGTTACGAAGAGCTATTTTTCTTTGCACCCGTCAGCATGCCGGAAGAAAACACAAAGACCACAAGGTTAGTCATGGGACTCAAGGGAAGCATCCATGAGCATGTTCTGCGATTGGAAAAGAAGGTTTACAACAAAGCCATACAAATTGCTCGAGTAATAGAGTTGAGCCAGAAGGAGAGCTACTTTGCTCAAAACAGGGGTATTAAAAGGCCAAACGGAAATTCATACAACGGAGGGAATACTAGGACATTTAAACCCTTCCATACTCAAGGCTTCAATGCTGCAGCCAAGACTACTCCAGCAGCTCAACCGCAACAAAAGCAAAACAATGAAGGAGTAAAATGCTTTAACTGCAACCAAGTAGGACATTATTCAAGGGAGTGTCCTAAACCTAGAAAGCAGCTATAGCATAGAAAGGTTTATGTTATTACATCTGAAGATGCTGTCGCATCCCTTGATGTGGTCACAAGTATGACCTGAACCTTTCATTTGTGTTACATTGTGTGAGCATGTAGTCCAAAACTAAAACAAATCACAGGTATCGTACCTATTAATGGCATATCCGCTAGAGTACTCTTTGATTTTGGAGCTACTCATTTTTTTATATCTGTGTCATTTGGAAAGAAGCTGAATCTACCCCTCAAATCTTTAGACTACAAACTGCTTGTATGATCGCTGATGGGATTAGAAGTGGAATTAAAAAAAAATTATGGACCATGTCCAGTTCTTATTGACGAGAATACTTTGGATGCAACCTTGATTCAACTTGAGATGGCAGATTTTGACGTCATCTTGGGAATGGACTGGTTAGCTCGGCATTCTACAAACCTATAATGTGCAGAAAAGAAGCTGACATTTAAAGACAAGGAAGGAGCAGAGTTTAGTTTTGCAGGAACCAAACTTTTCCGTAAACGAAAACTCATCCCTCTGCATTACAGGCTAGAAAATGCCTCGAGAAAGGAGGGGTTGGGTATCTAGTATTATTGGTCGACCTCACCGAGGAAGCACCACAATAGAGAATATTGAAGTTGTGCATGACTTTCCAGATGTATTTCCTGAAGAATTACCAGGACTACCACCTGATCGAGCGACAGAGTTCGTTATAGATCTGATACCCGGAGCCGCACCAGTATCTAAAGCACCCTATCGAATGGCTCCTACTGAACTGAAGGAATTGATGGTACAATTACAAGAATTATTGGACAAGGGTAATATCAGACCCAGCATATCACCATGGGGAGCGCCAGTATTATTTGTAAAGAAGAAGGATGGTAGCAATTGAATGTGTATAGACTACCGAGAATTGAATAAGGTGACAATCAAGAATCGGTACTGTAAGACCCGCACTCCATAAACCCAGTCTAAACCTTGGTTTTGTGTCGTAGCAGGTCTTTCGATCATCACCGGGTCAGACGGGACGAGCGGATGACAAACAGGTATGGAATCGGATCAAAGACGGTCAAATAATCATCATTTTTTGTTGACTGGTCGATGGTACCGGTCGACCGGTCAGCTCTGCGCAGCTGAGTGCGAAGATCCGGAATTGGATCTCTGTGGGTCCCATTTTCCTAAACCCTAATGCCTGAACCTTCCTAATCTTAAGAGGGTTACTAAACCCTAATTCTAGCCTATAAATACACCCTTAAACCTCCTCAAATCCTTTCCATTATCTCTCATAAACCTTAGAGAAGAGAAGGAGGTTGGAAAGGAGAAGGAGCTAGGAATAAGAAGAAGGTGCCGCCATTACCGTTCGACAACGCTCACGTTACGCCCGTCAACGGTAAGTATTTTAATCAATCTTCTTACTCTATGAATTTAGGTTAGTTGTGTGGGTGGATCAATACCATGCAAGTAGGTATTGATCTAAAACCCAAAATTGGCCAACAAACCCTAAGTTGCCGTCAAGCCCTAGATTCGAGTTCCGAGATGATATTCATCAAAATTAGACTCGATTGAGTTGGGGATAACTCTAACTTAAGGCTTAGACGTAGAATGGATAGGAGAAACCCTGGAAATCCATAGAGATCGATCGACGACAGTCGAAAAAAACCAAGTGTATGGTCTTCCGGAGACATACCGGTCGACCATACCGGTTGCTAGTCTGCTCACAGAGCTGCAACCGGTATGTTGCGACCGGTCAGCTCTGAAAGGCTGGTTTTGGACTTTGATGGTTTTCGACCAACATGAAACCCTAAGAAATCCATTCTAATTAAATCCTAATAATATTGTAGGACTTTGTGAGAGCACGTTTAGATCTTGCGACGTGGAGCAAGCTAACAGACGAGCGTCAGGTAAAGGAATCTGACCTAAACCTAATAAATAATGGACAGTAAATCTTTGTTAATCACCTGAATATATATGATGTGATGTTTGTGCATATTCACATGCCATCCTTTACTTTCAATTATTATTATTGTTCATGCATTGATAGGATGTGATTGTTAGGCATGTGATTGTTTTCGTGAGTGTGTGGAGTGGGGCATGGAGCCTGGGATCATTCCTCACACTGACAGCTTTTGTAGTATTCTATCTTAACATGCTTGGTACGGGTGGGGCATCAGGGAAAGATCATGGTACTGTGGTCTCCGATGTTGATGCTGGCCTAGCCATGGTGATTTGGCACTGTGGTCTCCGAGGTTGATGCTGGACTGGCCACGATGCTTTAGCTCTATCTCTATGCCGTAGGGAGTTATGTTGGGATAGGGTCTACCTGCGTTATATTTCTATCCTAGTGGGTTAGTTGCGGATAGGGCATCAGGGGAGGTGCTGGAATGCCTTAGCTCAATCTCTATGCCGTAGACGGCTATGCTGGGATAGAGCATACATTGATGACATATAGGATTGGTTAGTTGCGAGCCCAGTTTGTCATCCCTGGCCAGTAGGGGCTTAGGTACTGGTATGGGTAGAGCATCAGGGGAGGTACGGGGGTATCTTAGCTCTATCTCTATTCCATGATGGGTGCATGTGGGCCAATGGGGGTGTGATCCATGAGGTGCCACACACTCGTGTATAGAGGTGCAGGGGCCACCAAACCTTTCTATAGCACATTACAAACTTAAACCAGACCACATCATAAAATTGATTGTTACTCATGCATAATATTGTGAAACTGTTTGGTTTTCTTACTGAGTTGAGTTGGGAGCTCACCCTTTATATATACATTGTTTTTAGATGCTGATGCAGGTTACACAGTGGACGACTACAAGAACGCTCCAGCGTATGGTGGTGTTGCTGCGTTGGACGTACAGGCAGGAGAGGACGAGCATGACGCTTCATGCGAGTGCCCTTTCTGTGTGTACCTTTGATTTGATTATTATTTATTTTCAGTTATTTTCAGTTGGATTAAGTAGATGTAAGGATATTATATTTTATGTTTGAATTTGAATAATTAGATATTTTATTTAAATTTATCAATAGATTTTTAGTTCATTTTATTTAAAGACTTCCGCTGTACTATTTATATTCAGATTGTGGTTATGTGCAATGGTTTGTATGAGTGGACACGGTCTATTCGAGATCCTGGTGTGAATCGTTGGTTCAATGACGGTTCACTCACACCATTCTGGTTAGATCACAATTGGGGTGTGACAACTTGGTATCAGAGCTCTCGGGCTCTGTCCAACAAACCATATTACACTTAACTAAGTCGATGAACTGAGTTAGGAAAAATTTAAAAATCTTAATACAAACACACCCTAAGCATTGTTTGATACCTGAGACTGATTAAGAAAGAGAATAATGTACTATTCTAAATATGGAACTTAACATGTGCACATACACTAGTTAGGTGAAACATAAAAACTTTCATTAAATAAGAAATTGAGTATCAGATAAAAATAGTGCTATAGAGTACAGTCCACAAACCGGACAGTTACCCTGTTATATAAACCGTCAAGTGAATAAAAATAAAGAGGGACAATCATGGGGTAGGGGGCCTGGGAGGAATAGGGTCTGCTATATCATAGTCTTGCTCGTAAGCGACCCTGAGCCAGTGCACCTGATCCTGTGTGACTCTAAGACTGCGAGCCAACTGCGCCAAGTCATGGCTCATCTCACGCTGAGTGTCCCTGATCTCCATAATCATACCCATCATGGTGTCGGGAGAAGGCTGAGATGGTCCAGCTGTAGAGGTAGACGGTGGTGCTGCAGGTGTAGGCTGTGGGACAGGCACTGGTGCTTCCCCAGCCATATCGTCATCATCACCCCCAGCCTCTGCCGCATAGGCCGCATTGGCTGCTGCTGCTGCTGCTGCTGCGGCTGCTACCCTCCCGAGTGGGCGAGGGCGAGCCTCCAACTCGTCATCGCTAACGGGCAGATCGACCATCTGCATCCTCTAAATAGCATCCCAGTCAATGTCGGAGGTCATAGTATCCTCAACTGTCACCTCGCCTCTCATGCTCACACCCAGGCGACGTAGCAGGAAGGTAATGAGACGACCGTAGGGAAGGTTACTGGCCTGATCGGCCAGGGTCGCCTGATGCATGGTCCTGATGATGAGGTAAGGGAGAGAGACCCACTCCCGGTGCAGACGCAGTAAGTGATGTACTGAGTGAGCTGAGATAGCTCACTGTAGTGGCCGCTCTGGGGCACGATATCGTGCTGGATGATGCGGCTGTAGACACGAGATAGGGGCTTCAGACTAGCCGCTTTCATAGGAGCCCCAGGATTGAGGATCTGCTCGGTGATCTCTCGGCGTAAGTCCTCGCTAAGATAGCCCTTCACCTTTGGGGGGCAGTATACTAAGTCTCCATCGTTGGGTACCCCCAACAGATCAGCAAATTGGTGGGTGTTGAAGGAGATAGGTACACCCTTGACGTAGCTGGAGATGCGTAAGTCCCTACCCTGGTTGGGATCGTTAACATCCCCATGCAGCTCCAGGTTAGCATAGAAATGCTTAACCAGGTTGGGACGGGTGGTATCAGTGTAGGATATTACCGGTACCCACCCAAGCGCGTCGAAAGCGGCTCGCACATCGAACCTCTCCAACTGATCCAAGTTGACTCGACGCCCGGATTCGATGTTTTTGCTATCGAACCATGGGAAATGAGCTTGTGCCTCCAATGATTGAAACCAGCGCTCTTCGAGTTGTGGGGCGGGTGGCTGAGAACCGCGAACGCTGGAATCATGAGGACGTTTGCCCAGAGCACGTCATGGAGCCAATAAATTGCAAAACAAAAGAAAATAAGAGGAAAATGTTAGATTTTGTCAAAATTTCGACAGCATAACGACTGTAATTCGAGAAAAAGCCTCGAACTCACCCAAAATCATAGGGAGGAGGACTTACGTAACCCCCACACTCTTCAACAAATCAATCACAAGCAATTACAACAAGAAATTTCAGAAATTTAAGAAAAATCATGAAAATTCGAAAATTTTGAAAACCTAGGTCAAAAATTGTAAAAATTCGATTTTTCCAAAAACCGTTCGGTGGAACCTCAAATAGGTTGAGGGCTTTTGCTCTTGGGGGTCCCTAAACCCTTTCTAAGCCAAAGGAAAAGAGTTCCTACGGTTAGAATCTCTCAATCAAAGAAAAACCTAGAATTCTAGGTATAGACAATATGGAAAAATTGTAGAAAGTTGTTTAGGAAAGAAGAGACCTACCTGGAGACGATGTTCTAAGCTTTGAACGGAAGAAATCGGCTTCTAAGGTCACCGGTCGGACTGTAGCAACTCGGAGTCCAGAGTAGAATCGCCACCGGAGGAGAGGAAAGAAAGAAAAGTGAGAAATTTCTCACTTTTCGCGATTTTAAAGCCCTTTCTGGGCATACCGGTCGACCGGTACCCCAAAGGGACTGCGACCGCTATGTCTCGGTCAGAATTTTCATTCTGACCGGTCGACTATACCGGTCGCAGCTCTGTCTACAGAGTGTCGACCGGTATGTATCGACCGGTCAGCACCAGAATAGCTAGAAAAATCTCAGAAATTTTTTTTAAAATTTTAGTAAATTTAAATACTCCTTTTTGCGACTGTTTCGCCTTATATTGTTCAAGACTAACACCACTATTGCTTCATTCTCATGTGTTATGTCTTCTTCTCATATTCAAACAGATTAGTCTGAGATGGTGGGCGAAAATGGTCGTAGGGGTCGGAAGCGTCACCAGGTTAGGATGCGCCTCGAGGAAGAATAACAGGTTGAACCAGGCCATGTGAGAGAGCCAAGCTCGGGAGATGAGGAAGAACAGGTTCCAGAGGTACTGACAAATTTACCTGGCCCACCTCACAGGAATTCAGAGACCATTGTTACAAACCTGGTCTATCAGATGCAAGCTCAGCAGAAAGAATTCCTGAGCGAGATAATGAACATGTTCAGGCCACCGGGTTCTGTTCCCACTGGAGGTACGCCCGAGTCTGGAGGGAATAATAATACACAGTCGACGCATGGTAGTCCAGGACTGCTAGGCCAACCCCAGAATGTACCACCACCACACCAATTTCAGTCATCTTTTGCTTATCAGGGAGCGTATCCGTATCCACCACCATGGTACGGAATGAATACACAGGGACAGCACGATCTGAGCAGGGCGATGGATAGATTCCTAAAGTTGAAGCCTTCTTCATTCACAGGTAAGACAGGGAAACCATTGTGGCCAGCACAATGGATTGCAGAAATGGTGAAGAATTTTCGACTGATGACTTGTTCAGAAGATGAAAAGGTCCTGTTTGCCACTCACATGCTGAAAGAAGATGCAAATGCTTGGTGGAATTCTACACGGGCATATTAGGAGACGAAGCATACACAGGTGGATTGGGAAGTGTTTAAGGTTTCCTTCTTCGATAAGTATTTTCCGAAGAGCTTCAGAGATCAGATGGAGAAGGAGTTCCTTAATCTATAGCAGTCTCAATCAACTGTGGATGCTTATCAGCAGAGGTACGAGGAGTTATTTTTCTTCGCACCGGCAAGTATGCAAGAAGAAGAGACCAAGACACGTAGGTTCACTATGGGACTACGTGGAAGCATCAGAGAACACATATTGGGCCTGGACAAGAAAATCTATAATGAGGCTGTGCAGGTTGCGAGGGTGATAGAATCCAGTCAGCGGGACAGCTTCTTCGCTCAGAACAGAGGAGTGAAGAGACCCGCTATTGAGAGTTCGGGTGGCGGTAACAATAGACCCTTCCATCCATACAGCGCTCAAACCGCTACAGTACCTGCTAGAAACATTACGGCACCACCTGTGCCACAGAACGTCGGATTAAACCCGAATATCAAATGTTTCAACTGTCAGCAAGTGGGTCATATTGCAAGGACCTGTACTCTGCCTAGGAAGCAACCTCCCCAGCAAGGAAAAGTATATGCGGTCACCACTGAAGAGGCAGCTGCATCACCTGATGTGGTCACTGGTATGACTCTATCCCTTACGATTTAGCTTACTATTTTCATTGTGTGTGTGAGCATGTAGAACTATGAGATAATAAAATTTTCAGGAATTATAAATGTAGCTGACCTACCAGAGTACTATTTGACTCTGGGGCCACGCACTCCTTTGTTCCTATTTCCTTTGGAAAGCGAATGGAGTTACCAATCAAGCACTTGAACCCAAGCTTGATAGTTCACTCTCCACTAGGAGTCGAAGTGGCTTTGACTGAATATTATGGACCATGTACTGTATGTATTGAGGGCCGAGACTTAGAAGCAAGTCTGGTACTACTCGAGATGGCAGACTTTGATGTCATCTTGGGAATGGATTGGCTAGGCCATCATTCAGCTATCCTATTATGTGGTGAAAGGAAGCTTGTGCTTATAGACAAAAAGGGAAAAGAGTATAGCTTCGCTGGGACCAAGTTACCTAGGAAGCGGAAACTGATCCTCTCCGCCCTAAAAGCAAAAAGATGCTTAGAGAAAGGGGGAGTGAGGGTATCTAGTATCAGTAGTTGATATCACGGCGGAGTCCTAAAAGATGGAGGATATAGACGTGTTGCGGGAGTTCCCAGATGTATTTCCATATGATCTCCCAGGTTTACCATCTGACAGGGCTACAGAGTTCGTGATAGACCTTATGCCAGGTTTGGCGCCGGTGTCTAAAGCACCATACAGGATGGCCCCTACCGAGTTAAAGGAGTTGAAGACCCAGTTACAAGAATTGTTGGATAAGGGCTTCATACGACCTAGCATATCACCGTGGGGAGCACCTGTATTATTTGTCAAGTAGAAAGACGAAAGTGTAAGGCTGTGTATCGACTACCGTGAGCTGAACAAGTTAACGATCAAGAATCGGTATCCTTTGCCTAGAATTGATGATCTGTTCGATCAATTGCAGGGTGCAAAGGTTTTCTCGAAGATTGATCTCCGATCGGGGTATCACCAACTGAAGACCAAGGCCGGAGATATTTCGAAAACTGCTTTCAGGATGAGGTATTGGCATTATGAGTTTCTAGTCATGTCATTCGGGTTGACCAATGCCCCAGCGTCGTTCATGGAACTGATGAACTGAGTATTTCATGATATGTTGGATACTTTGGTCATCGTATTCATCAATGACATATTGGTCTACTTAAAGGACATGGAGGCTCATACAACACACTTAAGGGCAACCCTACAACGGCTAAGACAGGAGAAGCTTTATGCTAAGTTCAAGAAGTGCGAGTTTTGGCTGAAGGAAGTGACTTTCTTGGGCCATGTAGTATCTGAAGATGGTATCAAGGTTGATCCAAGTAAGATAGCTGCTATAGTAGGATGGGAAGCACCAAAATCTGTTGCGGAGATTCGTAGTTTCCTTGGGTTGGCTGGTTATTATAGAAGATTCGTGGAAGACTATTCCAGAATCGTTGTTCCACTCACCAAATTGACCAACAAGGGAGAAAAATTCATATGGACAGATGAGTGTGAGAAGTGCTTTCGGACTTTGAAGTCCAGACTAGTCTCTGCACCTATCTTGACCATCCCAGAACCAAGCGTACCGTTTACTTTATATACAGATGCTTCAGGGTTGGGTATTGGGTGTGTATTGATGCAAGGAGAACAAGTGATTGCTTACGCATCAAGACAGTTAAAGGAGCATGAGAAGAACTATCCTACGCATGATTTGGAGCTAGCAGCGGTTATACATGCAATCAAGACTTGGAGACACTACTTGTATGGTGAGAAGTTTCAGATCAAGTCAGATCACAAGAGCTTAGCTTTCCTTTTCACTCGGAAGGATCTGAATGTGAGACAGAGGAGATGGCTGGAGTTATTGAAAGATTATGATTGTGACATCCAGTACCATCCGGGTAAAGCGAATGTTGTGGCTGACGCCTTAAGCAGAAAGTGGGCATCGAAACCTGAGGCAGGACCAAGTACAAATGCTGCATTATGTGCTGTAGCCTCAAGTTCAATTGAAGGCGATGAAGAGTATATAATCGAGACTGCAGAAGATCCAGTCGAGCAAGGCTTAATTCATAAGTTCACCATGTTGTTCGCAGCTTTGAAGATCTCACCGGATCTAGTTGATGAAGTCAAGGTAGCAATCCTTCAGGATCCATATCTTAAGACAGTGCAAGAAGACTTAGAGAAGGGTACGAGCAATCTTGACTTTACCTTAGATTCATACAAGGTACTCAGGTATCGTGGACGGTTATGTATACCTGAGAGTGAAGACTGCAATATCAGAGATCGAGTTATGACTGAAGCTCATTACACTCCATATTCGGTACATCCAAGAAGTACCAAAATGTACCATAATTTAAGAAGACTATATTGGTGGAGGGGTATAAAAGCAGATATAGCTCGTTTCGTGTTCCAATGTCTAAATTGTCAACAAGTTAAAGCAGAAAGGCAGAGAGCCGCAGGTTTACTACAACCATTACTAGAACCTGCATGGAAGTGGGATTGTATCATCATGGATTTCGTCACTGGCCTACCTTTGGCACCAAGGTCAGTGGATGCAGTTTGGGTTATAGTCGACTGACTCACCAAGACAGCTCGATTTATTGCGGTCAGACCTCAGTATACCATGGAGAAACTGGCCAAGTTATACGTTGATAATATAGTCAGACTTCATGGCGTTCCAGAGAGTATAGTATATGACAGAGATCCCCGTTTTACATCAAAGTTCTGGGAAGGATTATAGAAAGCTATGGGAACAAAGTTGAAGTTCAGTACAGTTTTTCACCGTCAGACGGACGGACAGTCAGAACGTACTATTCAAATTTTAGAAGATATGCTCCGAGCTTGTGCATTAGATTTCAAGGGAGCTTGGGATGAGAAACTATCACTTATCGAGTTTGCTTATAACAACAGTTATCAGGGCTACAATTCAGATGGCCCCATATGAAGCACTCTATGGGAAGAAGTGTCGTACACCTCTGTTATGGAACGAGGTGGGAGAAAAAAGAATTGTAGAACCAGAGTTTGTTGAAGAAACTTGTCGAGTGATTGATCAGATCAAAGAAAGAGTAAAGAAAGCTCAAGTTCGACAGAAGCACTATGCGGATAATCGACGTCGAGATCTGGAGTTTGTAGTGGGTGACAAAGTATTCTTGAAGGTGTCACCGGTGCGAGGTTTGAAACGGTTTGGTAAGAAGGGAAAGCTATGCCCCAGGTATGTGGGACCATATGAGATTTTGACCCGATGTGGTATTGTAGCATATCAATTGGCTCTACCACCATCTATGCCAAGCGTTCATAATGTGTTCCATGTATCATTACTGAAGAAGTATGTCAGAGATCCATCGCACATCTTGACCGCTGATCCCCCAGACTTGACTGAAGACTTAACATTCGAAGTGGTGCTTGTGATGCTCTCAAGCCAAAAGGTACAACAACTTCGAACCAAGGATATCCATTATGTGAAGGTGCATTGGAGAAGCCAAAATGTTGAAGAAATTACTTGGGAAGAGGAGGGTGCGATGAGAAAGGAGTACCCTAACCTTTTCGACGATCAAGGTACGTTTAAATTTCAAGGCCGAAATTTCTTTTAAGGGTGGGGGAGTTGTGAGACCTACATGAAAATTTTGGGATGAAATTTCTTTTAAGGGTGGGGGAGTTGTAAGACCTGCACTCCATAAACCCGATCTAAACCTTGGTTTTGTGTCGTAGCAGGTCTTCCGATCATCACCGGGCCTGACAGGACGAGCGGATGACAAACAGGTACGGAATCGGATCAAAGATGGTCAAATAATCATCATTTTATGTTGACCGGTCGATGGTACCGGTCGACCGGTCAGCTCTGTGCAGCTGAGTGCGGAGATCCAGAATTGGATCTCTGTGGGTCCCATTTTCTTAAACCCTAATGCCTGAACCTTCCTAATCTTAAGAGAGTTACTAAACCCTAATTCTAGCCTATAAATACACCCTTAAACCTCCTCAAATCCTTTCCATTATCTCTCATAAACCTTAGAGAAGAGAAGGAGGTTGGAAAGGAGAAGGAGCTAGGAAGAAGAAGAAGGTGCCGCCATTACCGTTCGACGACGCTCACATTACGCCCGTCAACGGTAAGTGTTTTAATCATTCTTCTTACTCTATGACTTTAGGTTAGTTGTGTGGGTGGATCAATACCATGCAAGTAGGTATTGATCTAAAACCCTAAATTGGCCAATAAACCCTAAGTTGCCGTCAAACCCTAGATTCAAGTTCCGAGATGATATTCATCGAAATTAGACTCGATTGAGTTGGGGATAACTCTAACTTAAGGCTTAGACGTAGAATGGATAGGAGAAACTCTGGAAATCCATAGAGATCGATCGACGACAGTTGAAAAAAACCAAGTGTATGGTCTTCCGGAGACATACCGGTCGACCATACCGGTTGCTAGTCTGCTCACAGAGCTGCAACCGATATGTTGCAACCGGTCAGCTCTCAAAGGCTGGTTTTGGACTTTGTTGGTTTCGGACCAACATGAAACCCTAAGAAATCTATTCTAATGAATCCCTAATAATATTGTAGGACTTTGTGAGAGCACGTTTGGATCTTGCGACGTGGAGCAAGCTAACAAACGAGCATCAGGTAAGGGAATCTGACCTAAACCTAATAAATAATGGACAGTAAATCTTTGTTAATCACCTGAATATATATGATGTGATGTTTGTGCATATTCACATGCCATCTTTTACTTTCAGTTATTATTATTGTTCATGCATTGACAGGATGTAATTGTTAGGCATGTGATTGTTTTTGTGAGTGTGTAGAGTGGGGCATGGAGCCTGGGATCATTCCTCACACTGATACCTTTTGTAGTATTCTATCTTAACATGCTTGGTACGGGTGGGGCATCAGGGAAAGATCGTGGTACTGTGGTCTCCGATGTTGATGCTAGCCTGGCCATGGTGATTTGGCACTGTGGTCTCCGAGGTTGATGCTGGCCTGGCCACGATGCTTTAGCTCTATCTCTATGCCGTAGGGAGTTATGTTGGGATAGGGTCTACCTGCGTTATGTTTCTATCCTAGTGGGTTAGTTGCGGATAGGGCATCAGGGGAGGTGTGGGAATGCCTTAGCTCTATCTCTATGCCGTAGGCAGCTGTGTTGGGATAGAGCATACATTGATGACATATAGGATTGGTTAGTTGCGACCCTAGTTTGGGAGCCCTGGCCAGTAGGGGCTTAGGTACTGGTATGGGTAGAGCATCAGGGGAGGTATGGGGCTATCTTAGCTCTATCTCTATTCCATGATGGGTGCATGTGGGCCAATGGGGGTGTGATCCATGAGGTGCCACACACTCGTGTATAGAGGTGCGGGGGCCACCAAACCTTTCTATAGCACATTGCAAACTTAAACCAGACCACAACTTAAAATTGATTGTTACTCATGCATAATATTGTGAAACTGTTTGGTTGTCTTACTGAGCTGAGTTGTGAGCTCACCCTTTGTATATACATTGTTTTTAGATGCTGATGCAAGTTACACAGTGGACGACTACATGAACGCTCTAGCGTATGGTGGTGTTGCTGCGTTGGACGTACAGGCAGGAGAGGACGAGCATGACGCTTCATGCGAGTGCCCTTTCTCCGTGTACCTTTGATTTGATTTTTATTTATTTTCAGTTATTTTCAGTTGGATTAAGTGGATGTAAGGATATTATATTTTATGTTTGAATTTGAATAATTAGATATTTTATTTAAATTTATCAATAGATTCTTAGTTCATTTTATTTAAAGACTTCCGCTGTACTATTTATATTCTGATTGTGGTTATGTGCAATGGTTTGTATGAGTGGACACGGTCTATTTGAGATCCTGGTGTGAACCATTGGTTCAATGACGGTTCACTCACACCATTCTGGTTGGATCAGAATTGGGGTGTGACAGGTACCCGTTGCCTCGGATCGATGACTTTTCGATCAGTTGCAAGGTGCCGAAGTGTTCTCCAAGATCTATCTTCGTTCAGGATACCATTAGTTGAAGATTAAGGACGGTGATATTCCAAAGACAGCATTCAGAACAAGTTATGGACATTATGAATTTTTCGTCATGTCTTTTGGATTGACTAACGCACCCGTAACTTTTATGGAACTCATGAATCGGGTATTCCATGATATGTTGGATATGTCGGTCATTGTGTTTATTGATGATATATTGGTCTACTCTAAGGACAAGAAAACTCATGCCATGAATCTAAGAGCCACTCTACAGTGATTGAGGAAAGAGAAGCTTTACGCCAAATTTACAAAGTGTGAGTTTTGGATAAATGAGGTTGCTTTCTTAGGCCATGTTGTATCCGCTGAAAGAATTAAAGTGGATCCTAGCAAGATTGAAGCCATTGTGAAGTGGTAAGCACCTAAGCGTGTTGCAGAAATTAGAAGTTTCCTAGGTCTACTTGGATATTATTGACGATTGGTGGAAGACTATTCTAGAATTGTCATACCTCTCACCAGTTTGACTAAGAAAGGAGAAAAGTTTGTTTGGACCAAAAAATGTGAGAAAAGATTCCAAACATTGAAGGCTAGAATGATATCTGCTCCGATCTTGACTATTCCTATTCTTGGACAGCCATTTACCTTGTACAACGATGCGTCTGGATTGGGTTTAGGATGTGTACTTATGCAAGGAGAACAAGTTGTTGCATATGCTTCAAGACAACTGAAAACACATGAGAAGAATTATCCCACTCATGACTTGGAATTAGCAGTAGTAGTACATGCTGTCAAGATATGGAGACATTATTTGTATGGAGATAAATTTCAGATTAAATCAGATCATGAAAGTGTCACTTATCTTTTTAATCAAGGAGTTGAACATGAGACAAAGAAGATGGCTGGAATTATTGAAGGATTATGATTGTGATATCCAGTATCATCCATGAAAGGCTAATGTAGTTGCTGATGCGCTAAGTAAAAAAACAATGATAAAATCTCAAGGAGAGGTTAACATGACTGCAGCAATGTATACTACAGGAAAAGTGTTCAATTACGGTAATGAGCAGTTCGTAATAGATGCACCAAGTGAATCAACCAACCAAGGGTTTATTCATCGGTTTTCAAATATGTTTGCAATGTTAAAGATTGTACATGATATAATTGATGAAGTGAAAGTAGCTATTAAATCAGATCCTTATCTGAGAACGGTACAAGAAGACATCGAAAAAGGTAGGACGACTCCTGAGTTCACCTTGGAAGATAAAAAGGTGCTAAAGTACAAAGGGAGAGTATGTGTTCCTGAAACAGAAAATTTAGACATTAGACACCGACTAATGAAGGAAGCTCACACCACCGCCTATTAAGTACATCCCGGAAGTACAAAGATGTATCATGATTTGAAGAAATTATATTGGTGAAGAGGAATGAAAGCAGATGTAGCTAAATTCAAGTCTCAATGCCTAAATTGTCAAAGGATGAAGATTTAACAGCAAAGATCTGTAGGATTATTGCAGCCACTATCAGAACCAGCATGGAAATGGGACTACATCACTATGGACTTCATCACCAGGTTACCATTGACTCCTCGAGTAGTTAACGCGGTCTGGGTGATTGTAGATCGTCTGACTAAGACAGCTCGCTTTATAGCTATACAACCATAGTACACCCTGGAGAGGTTAGCCAAGCTATATGTGGATAACATTGTCAGATTTCATGGTGTACCTGAAAGCATTGTGTTCGATAGAGACCCACGCTTTACTTCAAAGTTTTGGGAAGGATTGCAAAAGGCTATGGGTACAACATAGAAGTTCAATTCTGCATTCCATCCTCAGACAGACGAATAGTCAGAGTATACCATTCAGATTTTAAAAGACATGCTTCGAGCCTGTGTAATTGATTTTAATGGATCATGGGATGAGAAACTACCATTGATCGAGTTCGCCTATAACAACAGCTATTAGGCTACTATATATATGTCACCCTATGAAGCAATGTATGGAAGGAAGTGTCGAACTCCTCTGTTTTAGAATGATGTTGGAGAACGTAGCATCGTTGGATCAGAATTTGTTGAAGAGACTTGTCGAGTAGTCGACATTATCAAGGAAAGAGTTATAACAATTAAGAATCATCAGAAACAGTATGCAGATACTCGACGTCGAGACCTTGAATTTGCCATAGGTGATAAAGTATTCTTGATAGTATCACCTATGCGAGGTTTAAAATGATTCAGACAGAAAGGGAAGCTAAGTCCTAGATATGTCGGGCCATATGAGATTTTAGCCAAACGTGGAAAAGTGGATTATCAGTTAGCACTACCACCATCTATGTCAAGTGTGCATGATGTGTTTCATATCTCATTATTAAAGAAGTATGTCAGAGATCCAACATACGTTTTGACAATAGATCCACCATATCTAACTAATGATTTGACATTCGAAGTAGCACCAACTGAAATCACTAGTCGAAAGGTTCAACGTCTACGCAACCATGACATATACTATGTTAAGGTTACCTGGAGAAGTCGAGATATAAAAGAGATCACATGGGAAGAAGAGAATGCTATGCGGAAGTAATATCCTCACATTTTCGACTCAGAAGGTATGTACAAATTTCGAGGACAAAATTTTAATAAGGGGAGGAGTTGTAAGACCCGTATTGAACTAACCGGTCTTACCACCTTGTACCAGGTCTACCTATCATGGTCGAGCCAAGTGGACCAAGTGTGAGAAGAAATCACAAGACCAGGTATAAAGTCTAACCCAAAAATAGCAAATGTGAGGGTAGGGTCGCATGCCTAAACAGGTAGGGTTGACCCCACCTTAACAGAAGTCCAACCCATGACTTTTTAGTTGTAGGGTCGACGGATCCTGCGACCCTACGTCCGACCCTACGATGACAAACAGAAACCGAAAATTAGGAAACTTTCCTAATTTAAAGGAGATCTTTCCTAATCTCATTGGAACTTATTATGGAGTGTTTTTCTCTATAAATAGGAAGTCCCTTAGCCTCTTTCACTCCTTTACAACCCTAATTGAAAGTGAGAGAAAGAGAAAGAGAAGGAAGAGAAGAAGAGAAGGAAACTTGAAGAAGAAGACTAAGGAAGAGGAGGAAGTTTAGAGAAATCTCTGAATAAAGGTATGAACCTAATTCCTTACCTGAATAAGAGATCCTAGAATAGTTATGAAGAACATAGGATTAGGAAAAACCCAAATCATCCATCCATGGATAAATTTTGAGAGATTCCATGGAGGAAATCATTATGGACTATGAATAATGTATAACTTGGAGTTTTGAGCCATAGAAAAATCATAAAATGGACCATGAGAGTAAGCCAAAGGATCCAAACATGAAGGAATGGACTTTAGAATGAAAGGTCGACTCAGAATATGTGTGGTTGCACGTAGGGTCGAATGATATCTGACCCTATGAAACCACAGGATCGACCACATGCCCTCGGGATGTCCCAGGGAGGGTGTGGTCACACGTAGGGTCAAATGGTATCCGACCCCATGTCCGACCCTACACCCTAGGGTCACAGAAACTGCTACACTAGGTGCTACCCTACTTGTGACCCTACGATTTCAGTTAGTTTAAAATATATGGGAATTAATTCTAATTAAAATCTATTGACTTGTTAGGTCTTTCTAGTGATTTGAAAGTGATTCATAAAGCTTGAACGAGGATCTACGCTCAATCAAAGGTGAGGAAACAAGACCTAAGCTAATTGGTTAATAATAAACTATTTTGTTTATTGAGTCCAACACCATTAATGATTCTATGTTTGTATGATTGTAATGTATATATCACATGTCATCCACTCCTGTTATTATTGTTCATGCATATTTTATTTCGTTTATTATAACATGATGATGATGATGAGGCTAAGAATAGGCATGTAAATGTATGTGTGTGGTTAGTGTACTTGATGCGAGTGGAGCATCAGGGGGAGGACATGACATTGTGGTTCAGCCAAGTCACCAGACTCTAGCTCTATCTCTACTCAAGTCTTGTCCAGTAACATCGTCATATCCTCATTACTTTAGAAAAACTATTATGTCGTAGGGCATCAGGGGAGGTGGTCTCGGATCATGTAGTCTCTGACTCTGTCGGGGGGCCTTAGCTCTATCTCTATGGATGTATTGAGGGATGGTGGGGTGAGGCCTTGGATACACTATTTGACATTAGGATTGGTTAGTTGCGAGCCCAGTTTGCAAGCCCTCTCCAACAGGGGATTACGTGTTGGTATGGGTAGAGCATCAGGGGAAGTGTGATGCGGTGCGGTCCTAAGCACTTTAGTTCTATCTCTATTCCATGGTGGGTGCATGTGGGGGGCGGCAATGGTGTTTGATTCATTGGGTGGTTCCACACATTCGTGTATAGAGGTGTGGCAACCACCTATCCTTTCTATAGCACATTGCAAACTTATGAACCAGACCAAAGATATGAATTGAATGCATGAATATTTTTATTGCATTGTTTTGTTTGCTCACTCAGCCATGATGTGTGCTCACCCTTTCGACGTCGAATATTTTTAGTTGATGATGCAGGTACCACCATAGAAGATTATATAAATTCTCCGATGTATGGACAGGCGGCAGCGATGGACGCTGAAGTTATGATGGAGTCGCATGATTCGTCATGCGAATGCAACTCATGCGTTTTCGATTAGATTTTGTTTAGATTATACAAAATATGTAATTGATTATTTTATTTACTTATGTCTTAGTCAATGAAAGATAATTAGATATTTTATTTATGTTATCATTCTTAGATTCTCAATTAATTTAATATATAAGACTTCCGCTAATATTTATTTACTCTGATTATGGTTGTGGATGTGTATGGTTTAAGCAAATAGACACAGCCTATTCGAGATCCTGGTTGAACCATTGGTTTATAGTGGTTCATCACACCATTCTAAATTGTACGAAATTGGGGTGTGACAACTGTCCCACATGCACCCATCATGTAATAGAGATAGAGCTAAAGTGCCCGGATCAAATACCGCATAACACTTCCCCTGATGCCCTACCCATACCAACACGTAAGCCCCTATTGGCGAGGGCTTGCATACTGGGTCACAACTAACCAATCCTAATGTCAAACAGTGTATCCTAGGCCTTACCCCAGCATTCCTCAATACATCCGTAGAGATAGAGCTAAGGCCCCCCGGAAGAGTCAGAGACTACACGGTCCAAGACCACCTCCCCTGATGCCCTACGACGTAATAGTTCTGCTAAGGTAATGGAGATACGATGATGTCAGTGGACAAGACTTGAGTAGAGATGGAGCTAGAGACTGGTGACCAGGATGAACCACAATGTCACGTCCTCCCCTTGATGCTCAACTCGCATCAAGCACACTAACCACACATATACATTCACATGCCTATTCCTAGCATCATTATCATCATCATGTTATAAATAAATAGAATTAAATATGCATGAGCAGTAATAGCAGGAATATTGGATGACATGTGAAATGCACATTATAAGCATACAACCATAGAATCATTCATGGCATTGGACTCAATAAGTAAAATAGTTTATTATTAGCCAATTAATTTAGGTCTTATTCCCTCACCTTTGGTCGATGGTTGTTCCTCTTCAAGCTTTGTAAATCACTTTTAGACCACTTGGAAACCTAACAAATTTATAGATTTTAAATTAGAGTTTATTTTCAGCAATTCAGACTTCCAGAAACTGAGTGGACGTAGGTGTGGCTGCACCTGTGGTCTCAGATTCTGTGACCACAGGGTGTGTGGTTGCATATCATGCGACCACACCCTCCCTGAAACTTTCCCGAGGGTGTGTGGTCGCTATGTGTGGTCGCATACCATGAGACCATACATGCGACCACACCCTCCCTAGAACTTTTCCAAGGGTGTGTGGTCAGTTATGTGTGTTCGTGTGGTCACATATCATGCGACCACACATGCGACCACACATGTGATGGTCAGCTTTTCCACTCCCAACTCAATTCCTTCATGTTTTGATTCCTTGGCTCATCATCATGATCCTTCCTACGATTGTTCTATGGCTTAAAATTCATATTTTGCACAATCCATCATCCAAATAGATTCACTCCATGGATCTCTTAGAATTTATCCATGGTTTGATGATTGGGGTCTCACTTTGAATCACTATCTCCTCCATGATCTATTCTAGGTATTCAACTAATGTGGGGGATGGTTTCATACCTTATACTTGTTGAAGATTCAGAGTTCTCTCTGAAGTTCCTTCTCTCAGTCTTCTTCTTCAATTCTCCTTTTCTTCCTCCTCTTTTCTTTCTCTCTCTTTCAGTTTTGAGTTCTAAAAGGGTGAAAGAGGCTAAAGGACGTCCTATATAGAGGAAAACCCTCCATATAGAGTCCTACTTAGATTAAGATAGAACCCCCTTCGGATTAGGAAGGTTTCCTAATCATGGAGTCTGTCTAACTTCGTGTGGTCGCAGATGTGGTTGCAGAACCCGTCGACCACACAGCAAAAAACTACGACCACACGTCCCAAACTTCTGTGGTCACTTTATTCTGAGGTGTGGTCGATCACACCATTTAGATATGCGCCCACATGCTCCTATTTAGCTAATTTTGGGTTCAATTTCATACCTAGTCTTGTGGTTTCTTCACGCACTTGGTCCGCTTGGCCCGACTATGATAGGGAGACCTGATACAAGGTGGTAAGACCGGTTAGTATGATACGGGTCTTACACACCAAACCTTTCTATAGCATATTGCAAACATAAAAATCAGACCAAAGATATGAATTGAATGCATGCATATGTTTATTGCATTGTTTTGTTTGCTCACTGAGCCTTGATGTGTGCTCACCCTTTCGACGTCGAATATTTTTAGTTGATGATGCAGGTCCTACTATTGAAGAATATATGAATGCACTGACGTATGGACACGTTGCTGCGATGGATGTAGAAGCTGAAGAAGATGCACATGATTCATCATGCGAGTGCAACCAATGTGTTTTTGCTTAAGTTTAGTTATAATTTGAACATCAGATATGTAATTGATTAGTTATTTTTATGTCTTGTGGTTTGGAGATAATTGGATTAAATACTTATTTATCACTGTTAGACTCTCAGTTTATTATCTGTAAGACTTTCTCTTATTTGTTTATTACCTCTGATTATTAATGTAGAATGTGTGTTTAGTTTGATATAGTGGGTACAACCTATACGAGATCCTGGGTGAACCGTTGGTTTATTGGCGGTTCATCATACCATTCTGGTTAGACCAGAATTGGGGTGTGATAGGTGTCCCCTGCTGTTGAGTAGCCTCTGCATCATCCACATCATCATTGTCATCGTTGTCATCATCTAAACTGGCAGAATCCATAAGAACATCCTCTGCCTGTGCACCTTCTGCAGCCATCACCATAGCGTTAGCTTCTACCTCCTCCTCTACAAGTCCCCTAAAAGTAGTAGGCATGATAACTAGTGGAAGAATAGCCTCTAACTCCTAGTCACTCAGAACTACATGCTGTAACCCGTGCATGCAACCCACTACATGCTAGTCAAAGTCTGAGTGCGCTAACCTCTTAACTCCCTTGTCAGCAAAGATGTCGACACCCTTCTCCTTGAAGAACCATGTAAGTAGTTGACCATATGACAAATTCCTCTCACCACCATATGTGGTAACTATCATCGTCCTTATCAAAATATAGGGTAAGCATAACTGGTAATGAGTACAGATGCAGTAGGTTACATACTCGTTGAAACTCACGATCGCATCCCCGTGACCACTCTTAGGGATGATGTTATGCTGAATGATCTAACTGTGAACCCTCGAAATAGGTCCATACCCAGACTCCACATGCCTCAATCCAGGTATACACAACTATCTTCATATCTCCTATCTAAAAGTCTCTGAGATGAGATCAGAAGAAGAAGAACCTGGCTCAGTGTATACACAGTCACCTGCTGTAGAAATATGCAACCACTCCGCCAACTGACAAACATCGAAGGAAATATCTCAACGAAGCACCCTGCTGGATATCCTAAGACCCAGATCAAGATGCTAATCCTCGAGATCAGTCTCCACTCGAAGATTACAATAGAATAATCGGACTAGGTTAGGTCTGGTGACCACCCCGTATCTCATGACTGGTGCCCAACCTAAAGCGACGAAAGCCTCACCCACAGCAATGTGCGGTAGCCTCTCAAAGTCCACAAACCTCCCAAACTCGATGGAAGCTCGCTGGAATCGAAGCCAATCATCTTGGTCAGCCTTAGAACGGAACCTGTGAGCATCAAAAGTCGGTGGTCTAACCATTTTGCTGCAAAAACATACAAGAATGGAAATTGAATGAGAAACAAAGTTAAAGCAAAAGTTAGACAATGTGAAGAATTTATAATGGATTTATACACGGTTTAAATTGATTACAAATGAGTAAAAGAAGCTTTGTTGGAAATTTTGATTAAAATGCATCGATAGCCGAGATTGAAAATTTAGAATACATACCGAAACATGAAAAAGAGATTCTAAATGGCTAGAAATTTTCTAAACATGTCATCGAAGGACTGTTTTAACATTTAAAGTATTGAAAGTTGACAAATGATTGACTAGAAGCAATTTGATGAATTATGGGAAAAACCGATATGGGAAAAACTTAAAGTTAACAAATATGTGAAGAAAATCAAATTTGATCGGTTGGAAACGTCCTAGAAACCCCTAGATGTGATTTGCAATGAGTTATATCAAGTTATATGGAGTAAATAAGAATTAAATTGAATACCTAGGTATATACCAACTTAAATGGGAAAATTTTGATATGTCAATGGTATACTCACTTTGGATGAAGTTTGAGTCTAGAATTGAGATGAAGATCAGTGGATTTGACCAAGTGAATGATTGCAAATGGTCTCTAGCCCTTCTTTCCTTCTCTACCTTGCTTAAAATGAAAATGAGAGGAAAAATTACCACTTGTGGCCTTTTTAAAAGCGTTTTTGAGTTAGCCAGTCGACTAAAGTTGATCGAGCACCAAAATCTGATCGACCACCTCGATGAACAGCCTACTGACAGAAGACCCTGTTTGAGCTATTTTTGGAATTTTTCATCATGAAACATATTGTTGTGTGCTCTAACATGATTATAAAGTGATTTTTGATGATAATTAATCATTAGAGCATAGTTTTTGGATACGCCAAATTGTTCTAAACTAAATATTGTATTGCTGTATAGGACTAGACATCATTCTTCTCAATGGCCCCTAGTACCCGTGGCAATCTTCAGGATCCGTCTAGTAGTCAAAGCATCGGGAACAACAACACCCCATTGTTTGCTGCCACTGGAAATGTTCCACCTCCACCTCCCCCTCCCCCTGTGAGGACTAATGCTGACTTAGCAGCTATCGTTGGAAACCTTACAAGATCAACGGAACAACAACAACAACAGCAACAGCTGTAGTAGCCAACAATGAATGAACTCATTGAGGATTTGCAACAAACCCCTGTGAAAACCGGAGTCCCCTTGTGTCGACAGCCACTACTGTGCTACTACCTCCTAGATTGAATGCAAATGTACCAACCACTACAACTGCCCATCCTACAGGGTTGCCACAACTGATTCACCATGTCAATTTGGGAGCGCTTGCTGCCCTATTTCTGAATAAAGCTACCCAAGCTGAATGCTCTAGATTGCTGAAAAGGTTTCAGAAGATGAAGCCATTGAAATTCAAAAGTATGGGTGACAACCCACTACAGCCTGCAGTCTGGATGCAGTCAATTGAGAAATGTTTCAAGATGTTGGTACTGACTGATGAACAACGCATCCTTTGTGCAAGTCACATGATGGAAGGTAAACCCTACACCTGGTGGGAATCGAATCAGATAATTCTTGCAACCTTGAATCCCATTGTGACTTGGGCTATGTTCAAGGAAGCATTCTTCAACAACTACTTCTCGAGAAGCTTCCGTGATAAGAAAGAGATAGAATATCTGAGTTACTACTAAGGTTAGAAATCTGTTCAAGATTACCAAACTGAATTTGAGTCACTCTTTTATTTTGTACGTGCTTATATGTGTACTGAAAGCCAAGGTAAGGAAATTTTTCAAAGGTCTTCGAGGAACAATCTAAGCCACTGTCGAGACTCGTGGATATACTAGCTATGCAGAGTGTGTTCAAACCGCCAAGAGAGTGGAAGATGCCCTTCGGGACAGCTATCAGACTAAGAACAACTTCAGTAATAAATTTACTATGCTTGATAAGAAGATTACCAAGAAGCCGTTTCAAAGTATGTTTAATAGTAACAAGAGTACTGCCACTACAAAAACTGCTACAAAGACCTCTGCAAATACCACACCCATTGGACCAATCAAATGTTTCAATTGTCAACAGATTGGTCATATCAGGTCTAACTGGCCAAAGCTTTACAATGCGACGCAGGGCAAGGTATTTGCAATATTAGCCGAGGAAGCAGAAGGAGCCCCTGTGACAGGTATTTTATATTTTAGTATTGTGATTATTTCGATACTACTGCATGCTTGTGTATGTGTTAACATATGGACCAAACACATTAGGCACTCTTAGGATATTTGGTCACCCGACTCGGGTTCTATTCGATTATGAAGCCACTCATTCATTCATGTCACCTAAATTTACCAAGAAGCTATCCATGACTGCAAAGCAGCTCGTATCTGAGTTAATTATGCGAACTCCTTTAGGACTGGAAGTAGTATTAACAGAGTACTATAGACATGTCAATTTCAGTTAGAGGATCATAATCTGAATGTTAATTTGATCTAACTCAACATGTCAGATTTTGATGCCATCCTAAGCATGGATTGGCTCTCTACCCATCGAGCCAGTGTGGCTTGTGCTGAAAGAAATATTCTTTTTCAACTTGTTGATGGTAGACCTTTTGAATTCATTAGAGATAAACCTAAAAAGGGTAAGAAGTTATTCATATCCCCATTGCAAGCTTGTAAACCATTGAAACAAGGCTGCATTGGTTACTTAGCATCTGTAATTGACACTACTGTAAAGTTATTGACCCTCGACTAGATAGATGTAGTGAATGAGTTTCCAGATGTATTCCCTGAAGATTTGCCTAGTTTACCTCTTGATCGTGAAACTGAGTTTGTGATGGATTTAGTCCCTGGAGTTGCTCCCGTATCTAAAGTCCCTTACAGAATGGTGTCCTCTGAGTTGAAGGAACTAAAGGTTCAACTCCAAGAACTCTTAGATAAGAGATTTATAAGACCTAGTATATCCCCTTGGGGTGCACTAGTCTTGTTTGTCAAGAAGAAAGACGAAAGCGTCTGATTGTACATCGATTATCATGAGCTGAACAAGCTTACCATTAAGAATTGATATCCTCTGCCCAGGATCAACGATCTATTTTATCAGCTCCAAGGTGATCAAGTATTCTCAAAGATAAATCTTCGATCTGGATACCATCAACTGAAGATCAGAGAATGTGATATTCCAAAGACTACCTTTAGGACTTAATACGGACACTACAAGTTCTTGGTCATTTCTTTCGAATTAACAAATGCCCCAGTGTCATTCATGGAACTCATGAACAGAGTGTTCCATGACTTCCTAGATCGCACTATTATTGTATTCATTGATGACATCCTTGTTTATTCAAAGACCATAGAAGATCATGTTGTACACCTTTGACAAGCTATACAAAGACTTAGACAAGAGAAGCTGTTTGTCAAGTTCAAGAAGTATGAGTTCTAGTTGAGAGATGTTGCCTTTTTTAGTCATGTTGTATCTGCCAAAGGAATATCACTGGATCTAAGCAAAGTTAAAATTGTACTCAATTGGGAAGCTCCAAAGACTGTAACTGAAGTTAGAAGTTTTCTTGGATTGGTAGGATACTACCAAAGATTTATTGCTGATTTCTCTATAATAGTCATTCCTCTGATAAAGCTCATAAAGAAAGAAACAAAGTTTGTATGGTTAGAGAAATGTAAAGCAGCATTTTAGTCATTGAAAGACAAACTGATTTCTACTCTAGTATTGACCATCCCATGTGGATCATAAGGTCTTGTAGTGTATTATGATGCATCCAAACTAGGACTTGATTGCGTCATCATGCAAGAATATAAGGTAATTGCCTATGCCTCCAGACAACTAAAAGAGAATGAGAAGAATTATCCAACTCATGATCTTGAGTTAGCCACTGCAGTGTTTGTGTTCAAGACATTGAGACACTACTTGTACAGAGAAAAGTTTCAGATAATGTCTGACCACAAGAGTCTCAACTACTTATTTAATCAAAGGGAGCTCAACATGAAACAAAGGAGATGGTTAGAGTTACTGAAGGATTACCATTGTGAAATCCAATATCACCCAGGAAAAGCTAACATAGTAGCCCTATGCCATTAGTAGAAAAGCCATAAGCAAAGGAGAAGCTAAGGCTAGCGACTACGTCCTGTCTAAATCTTAAGTAATACCTCCACCCTTAGCTATAGACTCCATTGCTAGTGTCCTTCAAGTGTCCTTCAAATACAACCGATGTTATTGCAAGAGATAGAAGAAGCAACAATAATGGACCACCACCTTAGTGCACTGAAGAGTAAACTCGAGAATGGAAAGCAAGACCTTGACTTTATTAGGAATAATGGAGTTATTTACTATCATGGTAGAGTGTGTGTGCTAGAATTTACAGAAGACTTGAAGGAAAATATTTTGATTGAAGCCCATTTATCTCCATACTCTACGCATCCTAGAAGCACAAAGATTTCCCATGACTTAAAGAAGGAATTCTGGTAGAGAGGTTTAAAAGGTGATGTAGCTCGATTTGTATATAAGTGTTTGACATATCAGCAAGTCAAGGCTGAAGCCAAAGATCATCAGGTAAACTTCAACCATTACTGGTACCAGAATGGAAGTGGGACCACATTACCATGCACTTCATCACAGGGCTACCTCTGACAGCATGATCTATAAATGCAATATGGGTTATTATCGATAGGTTTACTAAAACCATAAGGTTCATTACAATTCGACCTCAGTACTCCATGGATAAACTGGCTAGACTATATATCGAACAAGTCATCCGTCTACATGGTGCCCTAGCTCTAGTATTGTATCTGATCGTGACCCCAAGTTTACATCCAAGTTTTGAGAAGGATTATAGAATGCAATGGGTACTCAATTGAAGTTCAGTACTATCTTTCACCCTCAAATAGATGGACAATCTGAGAGAACGATTCAAATATTGGAAGATATGCTGAGAGCCTACGCTCCTGATTTTAAAGGAAATTGGGATCAAAATCTCTCGTTGATGGAGTTTACATATAACAATAGCTATCAGTCTACTATCAAGATGGCACCCTATGAAGCATTGTATGGAAGAAAATACAAAACTCCCTTATATTGGAATGAAGTTAGTGAAAGAAGAATACTTGGACCAGATATTGTCCAAGAGATCTACGAGAATGTTGATTTGATAAGGGAAATGATTAAAGCTACTCAATCAAGACAGAAGAGCTATGCAGACCTTCATCGTAAAGATCTTGAATTTGAAGTAGGCGATAAAGTATTCCTAAAAGTGTCACCATTCAAAGGAATTCGAAGATTCAAAAAGAAAGGAAAGCTAAGTCCAAGATACCTAGGACCATATAAAGTACTTAGCCGAAGTGGAATTGTAGCTTATCGGTAAGACCCGCACTCCATTAACTTGGTTTAATCGTGTTGTGCCAGGTGTTCCCATCATAGTTGGTTTGAGCAAACCAATCGTGTAAAGAAACCACAAGGCTAGGTGAGTAAATTAACCCTAAAATAATGTATTTTATTTGACAAAATCGTAAACTACCTTGTGTGGTCGATCACACAGTCAGAAAGTGAGGTCAGTCAAATTTTAATTATGGGGAAGCATAAACTGCCTTTTGTGGTCGACGAGTTCTGCGACCACACAAACTCAGAACCAACTCCGAAATTTAGAAACTTTTCAAGTTTAAGGGATTTCTTTCCTAGTTGAGAGAGAGCTCTATATGGAGGTTTTCTCTCTGTATAAAGGACATCCCTTACCCTCTCTCACTCTTTTAGAACCAATTCCAAAACTCTAAATCTAAGAGAGAAAGAGAAGGAGAAAGAGAAGAAGGGAAAAGAAGACTTAGAGAAGAAAGTTACAGAGGAGGCTGATATCCCTCTCTGTAGAAGGGGCAAGGGTAAGGAATCTATCCTTGCAAGTGTAAGATGATTAGGATAGACCTCTTAACAATGAATTGATAACCTGAACCTAATATGTGATTATGATCACAAGATTTCTTAATTGAATCTCAAGAGAAACCATGGAGATAGGTTAGGGAACAAATTATGATGGAAAAACCCATGAATAAGGCCCTAGAAGAGGCTCCAATAATAACCAAAGGATAGGCTGAGAAAGACCTTCGAACACAACCTATAAGTTGTATGGCCGCATCAGTGTTCGACCATAGAGTGACCAGTGCTCGACCACAGACTTTCAGGAAGTTTACCAGGGTTGTGTGGATGCATGTGTGGAAGCATGATGTGCGATCACATAGTCGACCACATAATTTCAGAAAGCCTATTTTTAGGCAAAACTCGATTTTAGACTATTGTAACTTAATACCATCAAAACCTAAGCTAAATTTATGAATTTTTTAAGTTGTCAACAAGTACAAGTTAACTTTTAAAGCTTGGAAGAGATCGACACTACGATCAAAGGTGAGGAATCAAGACCTAAGCTTATTGGATAATAACAAACTACTCTTTATTTTATTTGTTCAATGCTATGATTGATGCCATGATTGTATGATTGTAATGTGCATCTCACATGTCATCCAATATTACTACTATTCTTGTTTAAGCATATTTACTTTATTATTTTGACCTTATTGTGGAAGATGAT